>CAKNET010000096.1:0-87163 GCA_930272545.1 Sphaerostilbella broomeana | reverse complement strand
GGAGAATAGAGCCAGCGGCTTTTGCGCCTGGGCGTTTTTGCCCCCCCCCCCCCCCTCTCCTCCTCTCGTCTCCAGACGTTCCCTCTGGATGGCTCTATCCCTTGCTGAGATACTAATGGGTCTGCGTCTCTCCCTATATCTCACACACTCACTCTGTAGTCACCGCAGCCGTGGAGAACGACAGTGGCTCGTCCAGCTTCAGGGCTCCGGTTCTAGTTTGGCTGCGAACGCATCTCCATACTCGCCTAAAAAAACCCCACTAGTTGGCAGCCCGTGCTAATCCTCCGGCCAGCAGCCCAACAGCCTCTAGAAAAAGCCATCTCCACCCACCTACTGCCCAAGGGCGATACAAGATTCGAGATGAGAGCGAGCTGTGTGGGTGCGTGTGCGCGCGCGGATGTATGAGGTGAGTGAGTGAGTTCCTGTGTGGTGTGTGTGTGCGCGAAGATGGGTATGGAGAAGCCCCCCCCCCCCCTCTCATATCGCATTCTTTTGCTTCTTCTTTGATAGCTAACAGTCGGCAAACCCATATCTGGCAAGGCATAGCTGCCAAAATAGCTGGAGGGTTATCAATTTTTTTCGTTTTTTTTTTCATGCCTCCCAAATGGCTTCGCTACCGAAAATTACCTTCTCGCCTGGCAGCCCTGGCAGCGCTAACTTTAATTGTGCAATCGATGATTTTTTTTTTTTCTGGTTATTTTTTTCCTTTTTTTAAACACAAGGACTAAACCGCGCAACCCATGGCATCACAATTAGCATCTTATCATAGTTCCATCTATTTTCCCATTCCACTTGACATAGAAGACCCAACGCGTAATCAGCTCTGCGCCGTCTGCTCGTTTCTTCCTGATACTTAAGTGTTCTGGCAGTCCTCGATTTAGTACGTCTTAGGGTTCGCTGCTCTCTCCCTGCTTCTTTGTCTCGTCATCCTCCTGTTCAAGGCATACATCCAAGAAAAATCGAACGATTCTGACCGTGTTCTGCATCGAATTAGGACTCGCATCAAGGCAGGTCCTGCGTCACCCATTCCACTCGCCATCAGCACACACCCTGCTTGAGCCCGTCGCATTTCCCTGCAGGCCACACTGGGACACGGTACGGAGTACGGAGCAGGCCATGCCACAATACCTCCCCCTCCTCCTCCTATCCAAAGGCACCTCCAGCCCCAAGGCACATGCTGGTGCTGGTGCTGGTGCTTCCCGCAATGCCGATTGACAAAACCTCGCTGACCAGGGCCCTCTTTAGGTACCCGTACGACGATATCGAGTACTCGCAGACCATTGGGCGAGCCTGGCATCCCCCCAGGCAAAGGTCTCACTCTCCCAGGAACAGGCGCGCTTCTGCTGCACCACGGCGTTTCTGGTGGGCCTCTGACCACCCAATCCTCACCTCGAGACACCCACTCACCACGCCCCGGCCAGTGCCCTAGCCTGTCCAGAATTTCCCAGCCAGTCCCGACTCGTACAAGCTCGACACCAGGGCTTCCGGCTGTTGTTGTCCGCTTGCTGGGTCTCTGCGGCTTGCAGTCTTTGCGGCGTTCGGCGTGCATCTCCCTCTCCTCTCCCCATCGTCCCCCCTCGCTGCGGTGGAGGCAAGGTACGCGCAAGTACCCTCCCAAGCACACGCGCATTCCTGGCACTGGTAGATGGTGGGTAGGTACCTCAGCAGGTATCTGGCGGCAGGTGTCCTCTCCTGGCCCTGCGTGGCTCCCACTTCCACTCCCACTTTGTCTCTCCCGGCTCTTGGGGGGGGCGTAGGCGTTCTGTTATTAGGGGAGGTACCGGCCTGTGACTTGGTGGCTCCAGCACCCACGCCCTCCCTGGCGCGCCCAGGCACCGCACGACACAACCACTGCACACTGAGCCAGCCCACCCTCCACCATCACCACTACCACCACCCCAAGCTTTTTTTACCACTCATCGCTCCTCCATCTTCTTCCACCCTGCTCAGCCCACTCATTTACCTACCTCACTCCGCTGCGCTTCCCCATCCGCCCACCATCACACTCTCCCCTCGTCACCTCTGCCTCGGGGACTCATTTACTTGGACCATTTCATCCTCTTCTCCCTCTTTTTTTCCCCACCGGTCATCCGCCGTCTCGCACTCACTTGTGGCTCAGCTGCCTGCGAAAGACCTGCACAGCTTGGCTCTTGCCATCCATCTCTCATCTCGACTTGTTGGCCCGCCGTCCATCCTAAGCTAATATACCCGCGCACACCAGGAGGACCGACGCGCGCGCGCCTCGATCATCACCTGCCTGCTCGATATTCTCCCTCTTTCAGCACTGTCGTCCTGGCGCTGTCGCGACTGGGCATCGAAACGCTCTCCAGGTTGAATCCAACCAGCATCGTCCCGCTCCCTGTGCTCCCTCTCGCCTCCTATCGCTTCGCCACCTCAGGCGCACTCGCCGTCACTCCGTTCGCGCCGCGCGCATCGATCAACTCCAGCGTCGTTTCCTCCTCGTCGCAGAGGTTGAACTTCATAGTCTTCGCTGTCGGTCCCGTGTCGCATCCGCGATTGTGACTCGAATTCCACCATTGTTCGCGAATCCGCAGTCCGAGTTACTTCTCGATCCCGTCGCATTTGCACCTCGACCCTTACCTGACCACCCACGCAATATTTGCCCAGAGTCTACACCGTTGTGTTCGCATTTGAACGCTGGGCGATGAACGCAGATCAAACTGTGCAGCCGACATCTTTACCAGCCGTTCCCTCTACTGCCAGCGCCATCAGGGCACTACATTCTAGCCGCGCCAGTCCACTTCCTTCGACAAACGCCGAAAACGACGTCATGAGTGCGACGGGGTTTTTACCTGCCTCGCAGGGCTTTAGGACAAGCCTCCAGACTCAATCGCCCTTCCCTCTTCGTGTATCAACCGCCAGTCAATTGTTCGAGCGCGAGCCCCCCCAATCGGTTGCTGCTTTATTCTCCAACTCGCCGGCCCCCACTGTGCGCGTCCTTGTCCGTTGCCTGCCTCTAAACACGTCCGAAGAGTCCCTGCGGCTCATGTTTGTCTTTTCCAAGGAGCTGGTCAATATCGAGCTGCAACCTGTGGAGCGGTCTGAGGACCAGGGCTTTCGATCTGCCGTTGTGCGTTTCAAGACTATGAAGGGTGCAGTGGAAGCCAAGAACATGCTCGATGGACGGTCGAATATTTCCAACGACGCCGAAATGGTTGTTGAGATTTTGGCCTCACCCCCCCTTACCGCAAGAAGACTGCCTACGGATAGTGCGTCGACGAGCACACAAGGCACAAACCCATCTGCGAATGGCCTTCGCCAACCACAACGCTTTAATGGTGGCGGCTTTCCATCGCACGAGAGGATTTCGCCAACTTCGGGTGCAATGTTTCCCCACGAGTTTCCCACTGCTGATAATGGTGGCCATTACAAGGCCATCTTCTCCCCCCAGTCTCCTATTGGTAACCACCTTAGTGAGCGATCTGGAGTGTCGAGCAAGTATCTAATCAATAACGATTTCGGGGATGACGACGAGACAACCGATCTTCTGAAAGATCCTGTGGCCTATGCCGAAAATGGCTCTGCTTCTCAACGGAGGGCTACAGCTCCACAGATACCCATCGGTCAGATGACCAACCTTGGCCTCAACACCAGCAATAACCAGGCTGGTCCGTCATCCTTGCCCCCTTACATCAACTCCATGTCTCCTGTTAATACGAATGGTCCAAATGCCGGATATCCAGCAGCTGGGCAACCATATGGGAGACACAACTTCCCCCCAGTTAATCCGGCAGATCAGAACCCACCGTGCAACACCCTCTACGTTGGTAATCTGCCAATCGACACCTCAGAGGAGGAGCTCAAAGCCATGTTTTCCAAGCAGCGGGGCTACAAAAGACTATGTTTCAGAACCAAGCAAAACGGGCCAATGTGCTTCGTCGAGTTTGAAGACGTCTCGTTTGCTACAAAGGCCCTCCATGAGCTCTATGGACAACCCCTCCATAACAGTGTCAAGGGGGGTATTCGCCTAAGCTTTTCCAAGAATCCACTGGGAGTCCGCTCGACGCAGCCTCCGAGTCAGGCCTCCCAGGGAAACATGGCTGCCATGAATGGGATCATGCCTGGCATGTCAAACGGCTTCGCCTCTGCTAATGGACCACCTCCAGGTCTATCTGTGCCTCCAGGTCTAGCACAGTCGCGTGGTAACTACAATGTGAATTCTAGTGTTAATCAGCGCCACCAGCCTTTCGCTGGCTTCACCGGAGCATCAGGTCACGTATGGAATACGCCATTTTATCAAAATGGCATGACTGCTGCACATAACGGAGTCACTAGTGCTGCCACCACCAACTCGAATCACTTTCCCAGACACATGATGGGAAGGTAATTCCAGTCGCCATGGCTGATTTCCCAATCACAGTACCGGTAGAGCTTACCGGTAAATGGTGTTTGTGACCGTTTGAGCGGTGAACACTTGTTTGACCGTGGCGTTTGAAGCATGACTATTCCCTCTTTTCGCATTCTGTTTTATAGGACTGTGTTGCGAGACACAGATTCGGCCCACGAGTTGCTATTGGTGCCAGGTCAGACATTGCATATTGACGTGCAGCATTATTTGTCTTACTACACAACCCAGCATGCGAATCACGCTCACATTTCCCACCTTATCGTCAGATCGCTAGAGGGGCCTTTTGTTGAAATGCACATTTACGATACTGTGGTACCAACACGTGCGGCGTCTTTGAAACATTGGTCGAGCTGGCTGCTCACCACCTAGTATGCCTTATTGGAGTCACGGAGAGGCTTGGCGATGTTTTTTTTTGCCCACACAATATTGTTTTCTGTGTCTTGGCAGTTTTTTTTTTTTTTTTTTTTTTGGGCAGTTTTCAGTTCCCTTTTTTTTTTTTTTTTTTTTGAATCACATGTGATCATTCCACACAGCATGGCGCGGGGGTTGGGATGCTTTTAATCCATCTTGGGCCGTTGGCGAATACACGCAGTAGTCACTTGATTTTCCACCTACGCACCGAACATATAGCGGAGTTCCGATGGTTTAATGGGAGTTTGCGAATTAGGCTTTCATGCATGACTGGACCATTCAGATGGATGTCATCTCGACATGCCTTTTGTGATTCGGAAATAGGAGAAGCATCATAGCAAAGTCGTATATTGAGCGGAGGTGTTATGCTACGTGGCATCAACAGCTCTGTTGTTTTGGAAAATCACAAGAATTTTACTGAGTTACCATCGATGGAAGGAAAATGGTGTCTGGAAGGGTCTTAGGAGGAAAACTTGAAACCGAAAGGAGGGAGAAAACATCGACATGGAATTCAAAAAATCAAACTCGAATAAAAAAAACCGCGTTTTCATTTCTTGGGAGGGATCAAC
Source organism: Sphaerostilbella broomeana (assembly GCA_930272545.1). Classification (NCBI taxonomy): domain Eukaryota; kingdom Fungi; phylum Ascomycota; class Sordariomycetes; order Hypocreales; family Hypocreaceae; genus Sphaerostilbella; species Sphaerostilbella broomeana. The sequence continues at coordinate 81,814 of CAKNET010000096.1, read as the reverse complement.
ATGCAAATCGGTGTTCACATCAGACGGTATTTTCTTGGGGACAACACATCTGCATGGAAGAACATGGAGCATGACAGCGGTGTCGGGGACAATGGAATGCTCTTTTTTACATTAAATGGCATTAAAGCTAAGGCAAGGGAACACAGGACGAGGCGATGAATAATGGTGACGGTGCAGTTTCATTTTCCCAGACGGTCCATATTGAGAAGTCTGCTTTCCTGATGTCTCGTCTCGAATTTGGTCGGGAAATACCACCTCATCTCAAAAGACTTACATATCATCATTTTGTCTTTTTATGGGAAGTGCATATGCGGGAGCGGTGGCTGTGAGGCTGCTGGCGTCTTTTTGTTTTCAGATCACGATGGGCTTGGATGGAAACACGATGGTACAAGATGTCGGCTCGACCCAGTGCTGTTTAGTCTTATCCAACCTTTGTCAATCAAGTTGATCTTGTGTTTGGGTGAGAACAAGAAGAAGAAGAAAACAGCATGGGCGAGGATGAGCATGGCGTTGGCTTACGTTGTTGGTACATGGTCTTTTGGTATTCTCTTTTTTGATTCCCCCCCTTTTGGTTCCCTGCATACTTGTCGGATACGATTTCTCTTTTCTTGTTTTTTTTTTTGTTTTTTTTGTTTTTTTTTGTTTTTTTTTTTTTTTTTTCATTTTTCATTTTTGGTACGACAATGATGGGACTTGTTATTCTGTCTTTTGCGAAGCATTGGAAATGGGAAGAGACAAAGGTGTTTTTCACAACTTTGTCGAACTGTCTTTTTCTCTGAATTCTTTTATAATAGCGGATGTGCGGACTATTACTTTACAGCCTTTTGACTTGCACATAATCACCATAGAGTCATATCCATAGCATGCAAATGCCGCAGCGAATTGATCGGCTGGATTGATAATAGCCTTGTTTACCCTGATTGCCAAGAGTATGATTATGAAATCCGAAGTTCCAACTCTCCCAGACCACATACATCGAACATGGTCATTTTCAGCCGCATGCTTGGCAAGGGTTTGTCCAAGGTCATTGTGCAGCCGTGGAGTCTGATGGCTTGGGACAAGGAAGAAGATGTGATAATGAAACGGCGATTAGATAGGTATCGAGATGTGTTTCCGATTCTATGATTATTCAGTATTGCCTTTTAACTTTCAACATCCGTCTTCTAAAGTTCATATCACTAGCTTTTCTTCCACGTTCCCCCTTCCCAGTTTTGTCGGTTGAAAGGGCATTACCAAACCACCAACCAGTTAGAGATGGTAGCCAAGCATGGAATGGACCAACCGGGATTTTCGCCTCAAAAACCACACTCTTGTTCCGAGGGTATGTAAAGTAGAGCAGCTTTTTGGGGGCTGAAAATCCGTTTTGGGCCGCCCCCGTGCCCTCCCCTCCCCTCCCCCCCTTTATTTGCCCATCTCCATGTTCATCATGTATGTATCAGCGTGGTGGGAGCGGGCCGGTGAATGTTTAGGTGTATACCCTTGTTTGCTTTTTGGGTCTTTCTTTTGTTTTCTTGTTTCTTTTCGGGGATACCGAGAGGGATTTTCCCGAAGTCTACGTTCTCTAAGTGAATGGGAGGGGGGGTTACTGATCTCCCTTTTAGTTATGTGAAGCTTTTACAGACATTGATTTTTCGGCCGTGAGGGAGGATGTTTTTCTTCTTTGGGGGTGAGTGATGAGTGTGGTGTGGGAGGGACTGGTTGACTGGTTGACTGGTTGGTGGTGGTTGTAAGGAGACCGGGATGTAGGGGGCCGGAGGAGAGGGCGTATGCAAGCGGGAAGTACTGCATGTACAGTACAGATGAAGAGCATGGGATTGCTTTGTTTTGCAGCCAGTGCCTTGGTCGAATGGGATACTTGATACTACGATGGTTGGTGATGGCATAGCGGGAAAGGAGGACTGTGTATTGGGGGTGGGGGGCCATAGATGAATGTGTGGATGAACATGATGCAATATCGTGATGCTTCTAGAGGGGTTGACGGATGTGATGATAGATATCTGCCTAGAATGCCTAGCGAGGCAGTAGACGAATGATACGGCGGGAGAGAAAGGGTCCTTGGGGTAACTGCGGGTGAGGTATGGGGGGACAGGAACTATGGTCACAGAGAACAGGGTTGACCCTAGAAGTTATGGTCGTGGGTGTGGGTGGCCTGGGTAACTTGAGGCTGATGAGCTTGCCAGCGAAAAGAGAGACGAGGTCTTGGGATATGGCGTGCATGAGAGAGGGAGCGAGTAGAAGGGACGTGGGAGGGTGTAGGGGTGGTTGATCATGGGATCTTGTCTTGTCTTGTCTTTTTGAGGGGGGTTGTATTGTGTTGTGGTGTTTAGAAGAGAGGGGGGGGGAGTGGTGGGTAAGAGGTGATGGCTTGTTTAGTTAGATTAGATGAATGAGATATTCAAGATGTAGATGAGTCTTTGTTTGGTGTTTTCTAGATGTAGGAGACGGCTTGGATGTGAGTGACTGAGTGACTAAGGAACTAAGTGAGTGAGTAACTACGTATGTACGCATATGGAAGAGCCAAGGCAGAGGACCTCAACGCTCTGCCGTCTCTGTATCTAGTTTCTATGATTCAATGTTACGTGGTGGTTATGCACCTTCATGCCAGACATGCATTTTCCCTCATCATGTGGTTGCCAGTTTCTCCATAATGCGTGTTCATTCATAACACTACTGAGTCTTGAAGATGTATTCCTCCTTATCCTAGTTACATAGCTGTACGTCCTCTCTATTGGATTATTGCTAATCGAGGGTTCGAGCTCCTTTATTGTTGCTGCTGGTGCCGACGATTGCTTGGTAATGAGATGGAAGTGGTTTGGGAGTGATATGGGGGTTAGGTTCAGTCAAATAACCGAGTTTTTAGAGACGCCTTCTTTTTGTAGGAGATTATGGCATAGGTGTAGAATATCCTGGAAATTATCACATGGAAGGGGTTTGGTGAATAGGTTGATGAGGTGTTATTAGTGAAGTGAAGGGTAGGCGTGTGAAGTATCCAGATTTTTTTTATCTCTCCATCACTTTCACATGTCTTTGGAACAGGTTGTTGAGGCTCTGCTAGCTAAGCCTGGTAGGCGTGATTGGAGAGACTTGCAACAAATTGATATAGATAGATAGATAGATTGCGCTTCGTTCTATCCTAAGAGGCAAACACGCCGTGCAGGAGTTTTGCAATAGAATAGATAAGGCGCAATGAAGGGCGTAATCGCACGATATGCGCATCCGCACCGGATCAGCGTCTCCTTCGGGGTTAGATTGCATTTGTCTTGGCGCTCTTTATTTTTTCTTTATTTTTTCTTTATTTTTTATTTTTTTTTGGGCCAAACGGCTTTTCATTAAGCTAGAGCAGAATAACCGGACCAGTGCTGCTGCTGGTGTGTCTGACCAAGTCATTGGAGGTTACGAGTCAAATGGTTCCTTGTCCACGAAGATTGACGAGTCAGTGTTGTTTGTTGATGCGGTGCATCTCAAGGCAACGTGGTTTGCCTAAATTGTAGTTCTCAGCACTCATTCCAGCCAGCCTCTTTGAGAATGGATTGTGTAATGTAAAAGAACGCACTCCCCCCTTCTTCTCTGATGGGGGGAGTACCGCAGTTGTAGCCCTATGAGGCTTCTCCTTGACATCATATAGCATGCCACTATTCCGGGATATGCCTCGATGCCACAAGGCTTTTGCCTGCTGTGGGTCTGTGTATTCGTCTTCTTCAGATAGATAGATACCTCGCCATCCCTGTTTCACGTTTTTCACGGCGTTTCACAGTGGCGTGTAACATTTTCTAGTATCAGGTTTATTAGTACATATATAGCATACATACTGGTTGCTTGAAAAGAGCTTCTTTCCACTCTACAACAGCCTCTTCGTCTTGGCGCACTCTCTAGCAAATGAATCATCCAGTCAGCTGCTGCCTCATCGCCAGCAAGAGCACCATAGTTCTAGTCCTTGACGCCAGCGACTTTCTTGCAAGACTACTTTGGCCTTGCCGAAGAGTTGATGCGCACCAATTAGCCCCCGGCTTGTAATCGCCGTGACATTGACATGCCATCGTTGTTCACACCCCCAAGTCAAAGCCACAGCGGAAAGCATGCCATGCAGTCGATCCGAACCATTCGAACGGCCTGTTAATTTCAGAGTGTTCAGCCTTGCATATATGCTTTGGTGCTGATTCTGCAGTGTAGAATCGGTATGGATCTATCTTGATGCGAGGCAGACTGTTAACCTTCCCCATTATAGACTAGGTGTTCATCTTTCTCATCCTCGCGTGAATGGCTGTCATTGTGTTCGGGCGTTATTAAACCAGTTACATCTGGCTGTCCGGGAACCCTTATCCGCAGGCGTCCAGACGGGGATTTTTCAAGTGATGATCAGCTAGTCCATGTCGTGCATACCTACCTAGACAAGGCGATAATGGTATGTAACTAAAATGTAGCTTGATGAATATCTCAGAGTTGATTGTTCTGTCAGTCCCCAAGGAACAACCCTGCCGAGCACTCACATATGTGAGCCCATCATGATTGGCAATGTACAGGTTGGTAGTATGTCGTGAAGCTCTGTTAGTTTGCTCTGTTTTGTTCTTGAAAGTCCGAGTCACTAGCCCACCCCATGGTCATCGTTGCCCACAAATCGTGAAATATTTGATCATTGCCTGAGGCTGAACTATAGCTCCCCATTGGAATCGCGTTGGTGTTTTTCCCATAATCGGCATCCCAAATTGGGAAGTATTGCTCTAGTGAGCCATCCATCATTGGACACTTGGGGATTGCTATGGGGGCAGAATCTGACAGCTTCGCATCATGAAGGAGTACTTGACGGTGGTACCTCTCCTTAACAACTTGTAGTACAACTCGACTAGCAGAGAGTACGTCAACTTTCTTAGATGCCGGGGTGAGATCAGTTTGTGAGCACATGTTATCCAGAAAGTGTTGTAAGCGAAGGTTGGAGCGAGCCCAGGTAGAGTCGAATTCCGGGCACTCACGCAAAGGGAAAGATATGCGAACAGCAACAACAATAACGAGAACCATTCTAGTCCAGTCCACGATAGAGAAGCCGAGTAATGCTTCTTGATTGAGACTGAGAACAAGATCCAAGTATTTGTTGACATTTTCGACACAGTTGTGCAGCTTATCAGCCGAGGGAGGTAGCGAGGAGTCACCAGTTAGGGACAGCTTGGTAGAACGAGGTGCTTTGAGCAGCGCGCCGCCTTGAATGTATACATTGGCAAATATAGTTTGCATTCTCATAACGGCTAGATATAAAGTCAATTAGCATGTCTAACCTTCTAGTAAAGAAGGGCACGATCGAGAGATTCACGTACTTGAAGAGGCAACCAGTGGGGATATTCGCGCATGTATTTCTTTGATTTGAGCCTCCAGACCCAATAACACGAGCCTGGCTTGATACTGAGTTGTCTCGTTTTTCGCTTGCATTAAATCAGAGGCTTCTTTCATAGCATTCGTTGAGCGAACCAGATTTGCAAGAACTGAGTCTCCGTAGACTTTTGTGTTTCGCTCAAGTATGTCGCAGCACGTAGCTGTCCAGGAGGAAAAAGCCATGCTGAGACCCTTGTGCCTTTTCCAGGCTAGTACAAACCTCCAGGATGTTAGTTACTTCACTTGAGAACACTGCTTTGTGGGGCTTACGATGTGGTAGTGTAGTGAAACGCAAGATATGCACGTATTCCTTCAAGCTGATCTTCTGTCATTTCAGCGCCGGATATGCCAGTCGGGAATTCTTGATCCAGTTCCATATCATGTATGATGTCCCCAGCCATACGAATGTATTGCAATGCCTGTTTGTTCTTTGGTCTCAAATGGAATGGATACCTGTCATTATTTAACACGGTAGTCAGGGAGTCATGGGTTTACCGACCTACCAAGAGCAATATATGAGGATGCCCTGAAGAAGCTCGAGGCTTCTCTCGCCACCAGCTACAAACTTCAATCCGAGCACTTTTCTGAACTCCTCGTCATAAAGGCTATGGCCTTGCAAAGTCTTTGATCCAGATGCGGCGGCAAGAATTGCCAACAGAACGAAGGGGCGAGCCTTCGCCAGGTGTGACACCGAAGCGTTGGCTGGTAATACAATGCTAGGAAGCTGGTCTAACATGGAGCGGAATGAAGCGAGAAGACATTCAGCAGATGCAAGGTTGAACAACGGTTTAGTATGAAGGTTTTGAATGGAATGCGAATTGGTCGACGATGAAGCTGGAGTCTCCAAGCCGTCAGTGGAAGAACTAGCCCATTGCCAGGGGTCAGACTCAGGTTCCTGTGGGAGGATGTTATCAATGTAGCGAGCATGGTCATCTCGTAGCGTTTCAAATTTGTCATCCACTTCCGACTGTGCTGGGACTTCAAAGTCGATGCTAAATGTGGCAGATGCTACTGGTGGGGGAGGCATCGAAGCAGCAGGAGCATCATGAAGTGGTTCAGACTGCGTTTCTGATTGCTCTCTAATGTAGAGTTCCATGTTAGATAACCAATCTAGAGCATCAACCTTGGAAAGGGTATCTCACAGCTTGCTCCTCCTTGATCGTCTAGTGCGCGGCGCTGTTCGGGAGATACATTCTCTCTTAGACGAAAGGCATCTAAATTTTTCCGACAATGTCAGTAAGTCCAATCAATGGCAGGAAGAGACTTCTATACTTCTGACAAATACCAGATTGTTCACTTGGTTGGCACCGAATCTTGTTAGCTCTGCAGGCCTCACATGCAGTCGAGATCCTTTGCCGAGACGCCATGGCCCTGGACTTGATAAATCTCGAAAAATCGCTTGCACTCTTTAATCCCTAGCCCCAAACAGGCTTGGAGGAAACCCCAGTTTTCAAACTTTCTTGGTGACAAATCGTGAGAAGTTGCAAGATCTGAATAATAATTTGATGACACGAGGCAGCTTGTTCCGGGAGCGTCTCGGGCTTAAGCGGAGTCGTGGCCCGGAGCAAAGACGTTCCGACGGCCGCACAATCGCCGAGAGCTCTCGGAACTTGTTGGCTGTGGGTCACTATGGTTGGCCGCATCTCACAATCCATAGTGGACCTGCAGTTACAGAACAGAATAAGACTAATTTGGTTGATGGAAAAAGAGGACTTTGATATGTGATGCATTCGAGCTGCAAAGACGTCACATGGATTTAACGAAAGCGAAAGCATTAGAAAGCACATCATATACAACATATCGTAGCATTCATATACTGGATTTGACCCTCAAACACCACCATCCCGTAACAACCGTGTCCATAATGCAAATAACTTATGTATACATACCAATCCCAGCATTCACTGCACTGTCTCCAATTTGAGACCCGGATTCTCCTTTTTGAGAATAGAGTCAATCGTCCCCGCTAATGAAACAATCAGGCTCGGAGCTTCCTCAGCAGGTGTCTTAACCCCATGCTTGCTCTGTCGATGCCCTGCAATGTTCTCGAGCGCACAGCGCTCTGAGCAAAAGATGACAACTTGTTTCTGATCCACACACTCAGTGCAAACAAATGCATCTGCAGAGACTTCATCATCCATTACAACGTCTTCGTCGAGATATTGTACGCAAGCCTCGCCAGCTTCGCAGTTATGCGCCTCCTCAACGTGTGTGTCCTGTAATAAAGTTAGTAATCTTCACATGCCAAAATGTGACTGACGATGACATACATGTCCAGCATTGTAACACTTTTCCGAGCAGTAGACTGTAAGTTTTTTATGGTCTCCCATCTGGGTGACGGCTTGGCAAACAGAGCAGGACAGGACATTATTAATGTCAACTGCTTGTTTGCATACCGAGCAGGGAGGCAAGTCGTAGAGATCTTCGCCTGCAGGCTGCTCCAGAGCTCCCCGAGTTTGGCTCTTAGCCTGCTTCTTGTTTTGCTCGAATGCCATCCTTGCGCGTCGAAGATCGTCTAAGCGTTTCTCGTGGTCATCACGTTGTGGTTGCGTATTTCTGCTCTCTTGGCTATCGTGTGCAATTCTCCCAATGAGCTCTTCCAGTCTCAAATTTTGATCCGCCTCAAATTCGTCCAAGTACCGTTGCGCATTCTCCAAGACTTTGCCGGTTTCCTTGTCCTTGAAAAACTCATCCACATACAGTTTCCTAAGCGCCGCCTCATCTCCTCCAGCATCGGCAACTTTGGTCGCAAAAGCATTCACGCACTCAGACCAATTTGGTGGTTGACCTATTCCCTGCCACATCATATGCACAACTTCATCGCGTGATCGATCTGGGTCATCCAACATGCCTCTCAGTTCATCATGATGAGTGTCATCATGGCGGACTGCAAGAAATTCCGGGTATTTCCGCAGAACCCATCTATACCAGGCTTCCTTCTCAGACTCGATCCTTGCCTCAATAGACTTTAGGCTTCTCTTATGGTCTTTGGCATCAGCAAATAGGTCGTCCAGTTCCTGCAGAAAAGCTTTCCGTTGCGAGAACCATTCCCGGTCCTGGCTCTCGCTGTACCTTTGTCGCATTTTCTCTAAGGCTTTCCCGTAGCAGTCTGAGCACTCTGAAACATGGTTCTTCTTGCAATCGTTCGCACAGGAATGTTTCAATGCCGCTACCTGCTCCGAGCAAAGGCGTCTTTGTCTCCTCGCTGCAATAAGCTCCGACCAGTGCTCTGGAGTGGCATGAAATGATGGGGTGGCCATGACTGAAGATTGGGTGATACGGGCGGCCTCAGATCCCCGTTCAGTCAAATTCCGATTATGGAGACCTCTATGCCGGAAAGATTCTTGAATATGCCCTTGTCCGACTCACTTCGCGTTCCGAGATCAATGAATCCGGGTTTTCGAGTGAGCCCGAGAATCTCATGCGAATTTTCGACGTAGCAATCAAACTATCTCTGACTCTAAGCCTAGGAATCCATCATCTTATTGTTATAAGAAAGAAGATAATTCCAACGAGATCGACCAAGGTATAATACTTAATCAAAATGTAAGAGCTTCAATGAGTGAATCCACGTAGGTGGGGACCCATTCATCGCGTCGAGCCGAGATCGCCTCGCATGGAGTAACAACCGTAGATCAGCCGAGGATCTTCCGCTGCAGCTCACCGAATGGGATCCACCAATGGACGGTCCATTGCCTGCCCAGGCCTGGGTAATTCAACTTCCCTGACGACTACATAGAAGTTTACTTTGTCTATTGCATAAACTTGAGAGTTTGGGGATTTATTAGACATTTCTCCTATCTCACAGCTATCATGGTAAGTAGACGCAACACAAAGTCACTTTGAATCAAGATACTGACGATTCTCGCATAGGCCGACAAGCTTCGAAACCAGCAAGAGCTGGAACGTCTCCAAGCTAAATACATTGGAACCGGCCATCCTGACACGACAAGCTGGGAGTGGCGAACAAACATCCAACGCGACACTTACTCCTCCATCGTCGGCCATCGACCTCTTTTGGCCTACATCTCTTTAGCCGAGAACGAGCCTCTGACAAAGACGCGCGCTCAAATGATCAGGGTTCGCATAGCCAGCCTCCTTACGAAGATGAGACGGTGTTTTGTGGCTAACAAATTTGCAGAAAATGGTACAACCAGCTGGTCCGCCACCATCGAGAGAAGATTAACAAACGATTGATTCCATAAAAAACGGAGGGACAATAATCTAGAATACGAGCTCCTCATCCCTAACCCATCTTGTCGTTGATTTTGGCACGGCGTTATTTGGAAGATACCATGAGTTTGGCGCATTGTCATAGATGGATTGGAAAAAGAGAAAAAAAAAACGTTTGGAGATTACCTTAATTTTATGCAACATGGTGAACCTTGCATTTACGAAAGTCGTATAATTCATATCGTGGTATCATCAAATGGATTAAGCGCCATCTGCTATTGTGGCATCCTCATCATTCTCCTCCTGGCCCGCTGGCCTGTTTTTAATTCCTAGGCTCGAGTGGAGCTTCTTATCAAAATTCTCGTCATCAGGGTTTCCATAGACTTCCTGTACAAAACCGATGACCCCATCCAGTCCCACTTCCTCCTTTGCTCGGGTACCAACATGCCAGGTGATGGTCTGGTCTCCATCGTGCCCAACTGGCGGGCGATCTATCCTCTTTATTACGTATCCCTGTCTTTCCATCTTCTTAAGAACTAGCTCTGTCTTCTCGCTCGATAGATTCTGGTCTGCATTCAACCGCAAGAGATACCGCTGTAGCTTCTGCTCGCTCAGCTCTCCGCCATTCAGCCAAATGAGGGATATGACCATGGTATAAAACGCTACATATGTTGCCTCCTCGTCGGCGCTAGGGATTTTTGATGGTGGCAAGATGGATGCGGTTCGATAGGCTGCTGGTAATGTAGAGGAGAGTATGTAGGCACCGGATCCAGACTTTGGCTGCGAATTTGATTTCATGGCTGTGGAGATATGCGATTAGTCGAGTCTAGAAACTCCTCATGCTCATAATATAATACATACCTTGTCTTTTCTCATGTAATGTCATCTTCTCTCTCACAGGCAACTCTCGAAGCTCCATACCCCATACTGTCCTAAGTTGGGTTTGCGCCAGTGCAAACACATTCTTGAAAGATCGACCTTGCTTGCCAAGCACTAAGTCTCAAGTTAAAACAGGTGTCGGAGAAGAGGCTTTAGGCAACTAACCTCGCTCCTTGATACCGTCTCGTCGGATTGGCGTCCTCGAGTATTCGCACGAAAGGGCATATCGAATCAGCTTCTTTGCCAGTTGTGCGTTGGCGCTCTGCGATTCTTGGGCATCCGCATCCATTTCCTCGTCGGAATCTTCACCGCGATCATCGTCGTCTGATTGTTCGATATTTTGACGTTGCCGCGGTCGTACGTCTTCCTCTGTCTCATCATCTTCAACCTAGCAGTCGTTAGCCCAGGTGCCTACTACTCAAGGAATGTCTGTTCGTACTGGCCGACGTCTTCTTTGTGATGGCGGCATTATGACCCTTTTTAAAGGCTCTTTTAGAACAACCAGGCACAAAATCAATACCGTAACTTCAATGTAAAATGATTTGCGAGGTGTGAACGATAGATCGTCAGCCAAACGACGCGCGATTCAATTAACGGATCGGATCGCGTCGCCCTACCGACATACTATCTCTTATCGATAAGCTTTTATCAGCAAATTGGACATCCGTGAGAATTGGTGGGATAGTATCTTCCTGCGCAATGCCGTCGAACTGTCTTCGTATTGAGATTGTCTTCTTCTACACAAACGCTCTTGACTCGCTTTATCAATGCTGTCAAGAGCGGCACACGTGCGGCGCCTTTGCCTGATATGCCGCAATGGTTTGACGTCACCAAGACTATCACTTCGCACCACCACATTACCCACCCAAGGGAAGAAGCTCTGGAACCGCTACTATAGCTACGATCCAACGATTCATACCAAGGAAAGAATAGAAGCCCTGATTTCGGGGGCTCTTGATGAAGAAAAATTCCAACCGAAAAAGGCCAAGAAGAGATCTCGTTCATCAAGGCGCAGGCCCAAACGCCACTACATAGATAACGACGAGGACTTCGATGACGAGATCCTAAACGACTTCATAGAGCGACGAGAGCCATTTTCCTCCAAACCAGAATTACTTTCAGATGTGGCAGATACGTCGCCAGAGTTAGATGCCCTGAAAGAAAAGCGACACGGCAACCGAGCATCTCAGGATCGAAGAGAAGAAACGGCGAAATTTGAACTTCCCACTCGTGACTATGACGCAGCTCCACCAACAGAGATCAGGAAGCCACGAGCACCAGTATTTCGCGATGAGCTTGTGCACTCGAGACCCATTGCCATTGGTGCGCTTGGTCAAACAGTCGATGCGCTCATGCTGAAGAACCCAAATAAAATGAGAAGGACAAGGAAACCAGTTCGAATAATAGAGCAAGAGGCGTTGGAACATTCCCCTGTGGAGTTAAAGTGGGAGGACCAGCTGCCAAAAGAAGAGGAAACGGAGGAACAAGACTTGGAAGAAGCATTGAAAAGCATAGATGGGCTGCGGCCAACTGAGACGACTTCATTGCGCATAAAGGAATTCGATGACTTGGCTAATACCCTCCTCGACGGCTTTACGCACAATCAATTAAGACAGTATTTAGTTTCCAAGCGAGCAGAAATCTACGCAAAAGATTTGCAGAAGCCTGAATACTCATGGATAACCAAACAAAGTCCATGGATAGCTGCCAAACCTGCTCATTGGGGGCCATTGCGACCGAAGCAGCACCAAATTATTACAATTATGCAAGTCATCTGGAATCTAGATGTCCAAGAGCAGGTAGAAGGTTTGGGCAGGACACTCGTCTGGTTGAAGCCCGAGATCTTCCAACTAATTGCTCGTGAGTTGTTGAGTTTTTTTTGTTTTGTTTTTTTTTGCTCCTCTCGAAAGAACGCGGATTACTGACCTCTCTTAATCAGCGCCGGTTAGCTCTGTTCTTGAGCGACTTACCTCCGAATTCTTATACGAGTTTAACAAAGAACGAATTGTTCCAAGTTTCGAAGACTCTAGGATCAACATTTACACTCGGAAAGCGACCATGCCAGTTATTCTCTCCCGTCTCAATGATATTGTGCAGTCAGTAACGTCCAGAAACGTATCTGTCAACCATGTCAAAGAGGATGATTTACGTCCTGTTGTCCTTCAGGAACTAGCACGGATAACGGCTACTCGTATCCAGCATCTCAAGAAAACCTCTGTATGTCCCTCTTCATTATATACCCTTGTGCTTTGCGATCATTCTTAACCCCTCAACTAGGAACTCAAAATTTCATGGCTAGCGCACGAGGAAAGCCGAGAAGGGACCACAAGCAGTTCAAAAACCGAGAGCCCTGCTGACATCGTCTTGCGATTACTCATGGCAGGACCAAAGGAACATCTCAAGCATGGTCTCCAGATATTGGCCCCTTCAAGGAAAGCCAACGTTCCGGGGAATTTTATCGACCACGAAAGAGAGAAGAGAAGCATGTCCTGGAGGGACAAGTTACGTCAATGGCACAGATATGTTGTTCCCATTGGGACTGATTCCTCCCGAAATAAAATCTCGACACAATTCTTAGGCCAGGTCTCACTCCCCGCTCACAAATTCGACGAAACGAAGAGTGAAGTTACAAACTCTATAAGCGCGACATTCGGCCATGTACTACACTCCAGATATGATAAACGAGTGGCGGTGATGACGAAACATCACAGGGTCCTATCTCCAGTCGTTCCGCATCCCGCCGCTTTTGCAGCCATTACGGCAGGAGACAGCCCAGTTATCAAGCAAACCACCATCGTCCTAAACTTTACGCCAAAACCGAATTACGAAACAGATCCTGGATCAATTGTGCCCGATGTTCGCCTTCAACTCCCTGTGAATCCAGACACAGACCTCGCCAACTTTACCTTCCCCCATGACTCGACACTTCACGTCGTCATGCCATGGTATGTCAATGATATTCTACTACCAAGCGAGAGTGTAGATGTTCGGCTAGAGCAAACTCGTCTCCTCCCCCTCGATATTGACCAGAAACCCTTGAAAGAATTCCTCGCCATCTGCCAATTCAACCTCTTGGAAGGCCGTCTCCGCACCCCTAGCGAAACGACATTCTCCATTCCAAAGCGATGGATTCAATTACCGAAGCGCAAGGGTAGAATACCGTCTACTAGCGTATACGTACCATATATCTTTATGGGCTTAGAAATCCACAAGACCATCGAGATGGAATGGCAAGGCCACACCCTTCAGTACAATAGCGTCGAGGCAGGCCAGCACGGAGGTCAAAGGCATGAGCTTTCCCTTCGAGCTAGTCCACCACAGAAGCTAAGCGATGGGAAGCCCTCATCCTCTACGTTCAATAATATGGAAAAGTCTCGGTTCTTGATTCTCGTGGAAGAAATTGCGTCGGGGAAGCATTTCTCATGGCATGGGGGTGATAAACCCGTTCAGGAGAGCCCTGACGAGCAGGTTGCCGCTCCCGACGTACTCGAAGTACTCAAAGATGACAAAGATGATAAAGATGAGGAAGACAGTCTCGAGACTAAAGGCGAAGTTTCTCAGGAATCAAAAGACGTTTAAGGAGATGGATCCCGCAAGCCTCCCCTTCTTTTGGCATCTTCTAGTGAAGACTTTCTTTGAAAAAAAAAAGTCCTCTATAGCCCTTACGGCAGCTAAAGAAAGCCACTCAAACCTCAACCTTGAACACACTCACATCTTCTAATCTTGCCAAAAACGTCATCCAGAGACCGCCTCAGAAGTAGATTCGTCAGAGGATACATTCCCCCAGGTTTCAGGTTCTTGTCCAAGATCTCCGTGGCCTTAGCCACTATACCATTGTTTTAAAGGAAAAGAAAGAAAAAAGGCGATGGGCGCCGCAGCAGATAGTGAAAATGGTGTCAGGTGTTCAAAAACTACTTGATGTGGGGATGGCATCTCCTATAACATGTATTATATATTACGGATGTAAATGAACTTTTCTTGTACAAGTACCTATCTAGATGTTAAGTCACACGTGAGAAAAAATAATATTGTAATTGCGAATATCTTGGACTAGTGCATTGGCAATACGAGAATCCAAGAGATCCCTATCGTGATTGCTTACCAAGATAGATCTTCGGCTATAGCAACACAAGAGATTGACGAACAATCAAAGGTACTTTACAGCAATACTGGACATCACTATGCAAGGAAATCATGTACTTTCGAAGTCATTAATTCACTTCTACTCTAAACTTTTTTTGTTTTGCATATCCGGAGAAGTTCTGACGGAACCCTTTTGTTTCCCAGCCTCTCATTAGTGCCTCGAGACAAAGTCGAGTCCTCATGCATAGCAACATAGATCGTGTCGTCATAGAAGTGAGTACATTATGCCCCACTGGAGAAACCTCACGAGGGCCCAGAACATCAAGCAAGATGATGGGTATCGCTTATTTCTTGGCGGCCTTGGCGGCAGACTTGGTGACCTTACCGGTACCAGCAACAGACTTGTCAACAGCCTTGATGACACCGACAGCAACGGTCTGTCGCATGTCACGGACGGCGAAACGACCCAGAGGAGGGTAGTCAGTGAAAGCCTCAACGCACATGGGCTTGGAGGGAATCATCTTGACGATGGCAGAGTCACCAGACTTGATGAACTTGGGAGCAGTCTCGACAGCCTTACCGGTACGGCGGTCAATCTTCTCCTGGAGCTCGGCGAACTTGCAGGCAATGTGGGCAGTGTGGCAATCAAGGACGGGGGCGTAACCAGCACCGACCTGACCGGGGTGGTTCATGACAATGACCTGGGCGGTGAAAGAAGCGGCGGCCAGAGGGGGGTCGTTCTTGGAGTCACCGGCAACGTTACCACGGCGGATTTCCTTGACGGAGACGTTCTTCACGTTGAATCCGACGTTGTCACCGGGGAGACCCTCGGTAAGCTGCTCGTGGTGCATCTCAACGGACTTGACTTCAGTGGTGACGTTGGAAGGAGCGAAGGTAACGACCATACCGGGCTTGAGGACACCAGTCTCGATACGGCCGACAGGTACGGTTCCAATACCACCGATCTTGTAGACATCCTGAAGGGGAAGACGGAGGGGCTTCTCTGTGGGACGCTTAGGGGGCTCAATGGAGTCAATGGCCTCAAGAAGGGTCTTGCCGGAAGACTTGCCAGCCTTGGTCTCCTTCTCCCAGCCCTTGTACCAGGGGCAGTTGGAGGAGGCAGCCAACATGTTATCACCGTTGAAACCGGAGATGGGGACGAAGGCAACAGCCTTGGGGTTGAAGCCGACCTTCTTGATGAAGTTGGAAGTCTCCTTGATGATTTCCTGGTAACGAGCCTCGGCCCAGTTGGCAGTGTCCATCTTGTTGATGGCGACAATGAGCTGCTTGACACCGAGGGTGTAGGCGAGCAGAGCGTGCTCACGGGTCTGGCCATCCTTTGAGATACCAGCCTCGAACTCACCAGTACCGGCGGCAATGATGAGAATAGCGCAGTCGGCCTGGGAAGTACCAGTGATCATGTTCTTGATGAAATCACGGTGGCCGGGGGCGTCTGAAGTGTGTTGTTAGTTATTTCGACTTGTAAATTAAAGGATAAATAGATTATCTGCATACCAATGACGGTGACATAGTACTTGGGAGTCTCAAACTTCCACAGGGCAATGTCGATAGTGATACCACGCTCACGCTCGGCCTTGAGCTTGTCGAGAACCCATGCGTACTTGAAGGAACCCTTACCGAGTTCGGCGGCTTCCTATAACGCGATGTTGTTAGCATCGATAAAAACGCAAATGAAGGGGAAGCGATGAAACTGGCTGATGGTACGGAGCGACAGTGAGACTTAGCCCGCCGCCAGCAATTGCCAAAAAATTGGCCAGACTGGCGGGGTAGAGTCACAGAGAAGCCCCGCTAGCCCAAAATGGTATCAAAAAAAAAAAACTTTTTCTTCGAATACCAAAGGAGGGGTAAATAGCTAGGTGGCAGCATGGAGAGCAATGAAGCAAAAAATTTTCGCTTCGTCGCACCAAGCGCAATGTTTAGAGGAAATAGCACGAATTGAGATATCTTACCTTCTCGAACTTCTCGATAGTTCGCTTGTCGATACCACCGCACTGGTAGATCAAGTGACCAGTCTATTAACATTGTCAGTAAAAATATTCATCAGACAGCCCCGCTCGCCTCATGACGGCGGGGTAAAAACGCCAACAGATGTTGAGCGTTTGAGGGACGCCACTCACGGTGGTCGACTTGCCAGAGTCGACGTGGCTATGAAGATTGTCAGCATATTGATTCGATCGAGTCATTCGAAATTGTTGGTAGAAAAGCGTACCCCTAAGAAGATAGTTAGCATGCTGCTTTTGCTTTGTTATCCAGAGTCTGGACAGGGGAAAGTACGTACGATAACGACGACGTTAATGTGAGTCTTGTCCTCCTTACCCATTTTGGCGGATTTGTGAGATGTAGATGTCTTTTTTGAAGTTCCTGACTAGAACGTCTGCGGAAGATGAGAGAGTCAGTGGCTGCTTCGCGGAAGAAGGACGATGATGACGATGATGATAATGACGGTTCAGATGAACCATCAAAGCGAGATATAGCTGTGCTGGATAGAGGGATGAGGGCAGAGGAATAAACACATACAAATTCGCAGATCGGATGCTTGAACCGGGTATGCGAGACAAAGAGCAGAAGAGAGAGAAAAATTCGCAAGCAGGAAGTGGGAGGAGGAGATTTAAAAGGTGGTGGATGGTGGAGGAGGCAGAGAGAGAGAGAGTGGGGTGGGGTGTGTGTGTGCGCTCTGGGCTGCCCCGCGTAGGAAACAGCACTGCAGAGTGTGCACTACAGTGGCGCGCGTTCGCCGTAGGAGGGGCAACTAACTGGGTGAGAGTGAGTGTGTGGCGGCTGGCTAGCCCTAACCAGCAAGCAAGCAGCAACAGATGAATTTTTTTTTTTTTTCCCTCCCCTTGCCTTGCTACTCGACTGGCTTCACACACACCACACTACATTCCAAACCCCGGTCCACACACTTGCAGGATTTTCTCTGCTCCCAAGATGTGGGCACCCGGCCAATCAAGTCCTGCGATTAGAGCTCTTCTGCATGATTACCGCCACGATCTTGGACCGTTGAGAGAGAGGCCTTGATGGCTAGGCCCATGGCAACCAGCATCGTGATTACCGTCGGCGAGAAAAGTCAGAGCAGAGAGACTCATGAGTGACTCGAGTGACTCGCGTTGATTCATCGCCGAGAAGCCTATTTCTATTGCAACACGGCTCTAATAATAGTCGCCTCATATCCTAGGATGATATATCAACAGCAGAACCGCCGGTCAGGTCTCGCCCACCCGTCTCAAAGCATGTGTCTGTCTGTTGTTTGGCCCATATCAGCTCCTCCACCACCGTTGCTGCGTCGCGGCGTTCTGCTGCCCCTTGACCCCTCCACACACGCCCCAACACAGATTTCTAGGCCCTAGCAATACTATCAAGCCCGTCCATGGCCCCAGTATCAAAGCGGTCCATAAGGATCGCGAAACGGGCAGCATGACATGATGGCCGCGCTTCTTCAGCTTCACGTACCCACCATCTTGCCGAGCCTCAGAAGGCAGATACCCCAGACCCATTTGCTGCCGAGCCCGTAGAATGGTTTTGAGTCCCGTAACGGCCATGCCTGTGGTTTTCTCGTCGACGATAGTCTGCAGATTTTAAGCAGCATCGCTTCGGATTATTCCCACTCCATGCCAATCCACACACCACACGTCCCTATAAACAGACAGACAGACAGACAGACAGACATACATACAGCCTCCATGCTCAAGTGGAGATCGCAATGTAACTGAGAACGAAAGGCCCAGAAAGAGAAGAAAAAAACCTCTCGCTTCAGCCTAACAGAGTCTCAGGGCTATGCGAGAGAGATAGGAAGCTCTGGCTGACCGTTTCCCATCTCTGCCCAACCTACATGCACACATCCCTAGTGGCCTAGTGCATCCACTCACACTCTGGCTCCGGGCCTTACTTTCACCCCAACCATCATCGCCGCTTCTGTTCAGAATTGTCGAGGTCCTCAACTCAGCTAAACCACGGCGTGACTCACGGGCGGTGAATGCCGCGCGGGCTTCAACATGGATGTCAAGAATTTTTATCAGTCAGAACCTCAGCACGAGGCCATTTTCAAAAAGTGGTACGAGATATCTAATCAATAATCCCATGCCTGCCTAGCTCCCTTGTTCTGCAATGAGGATGATGATCGTCCTGTCCTATGGCTGCACCCCCAGCTAAATTTTTTTTTTTTCTTCTACCCCTCCAAACCCCTCCGTCCCATTCAATGCCCCTCCGCCCACAGTGAAGCGTCATGCCCCGCCGGTCCATCGCAGCACAGCACATCGCCACCGCCGCGGCTGTATGTTTTTTTTTTTTTTGTTTCTTTCTCTGCCGCTGAAGAGCTAAGATAACCCCCAAAAAAGCTATATAAAATTTTCTTATCTTGCAGATTCATTATGCAGCTATCACGAACCGCCTAAATATTTTGGCTTGGATAAAGGTTGAGAAGAGCTTCAGACCCACCTGTTTCGTTGCTTGTGTGGCTAGGACTTCCGGATAGATACCCAAGGTAGAGCTTCTGGTACAACTCGTCCAATAGCTAGAATGCTCACCACTATATTTTATTTTTCCTGCAATGACTCGTTATTCGTTAGTTTCTGGTCAATCTAGTCTAGTTCCTGACTATCATTAAATGTCTGGAAAGACTCGCTAGTTTACTTAGTGGTGGGACCACAGTGTAGTCTAGGCACCTAACCTAGAGCTCCTACCTCTGTTATAAAAAACAATCTCATGAGATTATCACATGAAAGGCTTATAACAGAACGTATTAAATCACTTTCTACAAGTTGATACTTTTCTAAAGTTGTTCTACAGAAGGTTGCACGCGTGCTGTGCATCTTGACTAAGATTTGTGAGAAATACTATCTCATCACCACAAGACTAATGATGCTAGTATGTCAAACCCATCTTCAACTTCGCACAACAGAATGCTAAATACTTTACCTACCTAAGTAGATAGCAGCAAAGAATAAACTTCTTCTCCATAAAATCGAATCTAATTTTAGAGACAACATACTAAATCTAATCAATCAATCCATCCATCGCTAAATCGATCTGCCCCATCTTGTCGCCTAAAGTACGCTAGGAAGGAGCTTCGCATCATCTCACCAAAGAGCCTCATCAAGAAGCCAATACCACGACAGCCCGTCAGCAGCCTACTGCCCAAACCAGCCGCAAACGACCTACTTTCT
The DNA here is from genome assembly GCA_930272545.1 of Sphaerostilbella broomeana. Classification (NCBI taxonomy): domain Eukaryota; kingdom Fungi; phylum Ascomycota; class Sordariomycetes; order Hypocreales; family Hypocreaceae; genus Sphaerostilbella; species Sphaerostilbella broomeana. The sequence continues at coordinate 62,135 of CAKNET010000096.1, read as the reverse complement.
CATTTCCAGACCTCTCATAGGCCTCCATACAGCACCTTTCTGCTCAGTAAACAAGGAAAACCTAATGCTAGCTACCCTAGTGGTCAATCAGCCACTCGTATAGTCACAGCAGCTCGTTGATTGGATGTCTATACTCTTCGAATAATTACTGTACGACCGAAACTGAAACCCGTGTCTTTTTATTCAATGTCTATTATTCGAAACGCTATATTCACCCTGATACTCCCATTACCATTAATACTCGACTGACTCCCGCTTCCCGCCCAACGTTGTTGATATAGAAAACATGTCATTCACGTCACATCGTCATGACTCTCGCCCATTACTGACTCCTCTTGCCAGTTGTCTTAGCCTTTGTGTGGCCGGCCCCCTTTGGCGACTTGACTGCCAAAAAGGCGGCTATCACAACAAAGACAATGCCAATCGCGCCCATTCGGTAGGCAAATTGTCTACCTGCCCACCAGTAAACACTGGTAAATAGGATTGGGCCAATTCCACGGCCAAGCTGGCCCCAGCTACGCATAATGCCTAACTTGCTGCCGCGCTCCTCTTCGCTGGCCTCGAAGCTGCTGAGTGCGTTGAGGCCGGTTATAACGGTGGCGGAGGTAACAGCCAGGCAGGTAGCCGCGATGTAGAGCCCGCCGACGGTCGTCACGCTGCTAAGCACGATGAAGGAGGCAAGACAGGACACAACTCCAATGCGAACACATACCAGGGGTGGGAGTCTCCGGGTGATGGCGCCTTGAAAGATGGCAGAGACCAGGCCGATGAATCCTAGGAGCTTGCCATTGTTCTTCGAATTAAACCCGAAAAGCTCGTACGTCATGAAAGACAGCGAGCTCTCCATGCCAGAGAAGAAGAGCAAATACACAAAGTGCACTGCATACAGCACAACGTGTGAGTTTGTCCTTTCGATCGGCTTTGGCGGCTCCTTTTTCACACCCTTCTCATGCAAATCATTTCCCTTCTCCACCATGGAACGTAGAGTCTCCGGCATGTAGACGTAAAGATAGGCAGTTTCGAGCAGAATCAAACCCAGGCTGAAGCCCGCTGCCATGGCGAAGGGGTTTCCAGAAAAGGACCCGACGCTGCTCAACCACGCTCCCAGAGCCGGACCGAAGGTGAAGGCAACTGAGAAGCAGGCGCCAATAACGGCCATGGTTGAACCACGCGTGGCTTCATCTGAAATATCACTAGCCATGGCGGTGGCGATCTGGACATTGCCCTCAGAGAGACCGCCGACAACGCGACTAGCGACAAAGGTTTTGAAGTCGACGGCGCAAACCCAAAGGAGGACAGAGATGATGTTACCAATCATGGAGCCGAGAAGGGCGTTTCGACGACCGTAGCGATCTGAGAGGCGACCGATGACAGGCGATGCCATGGCTTGAAGAATCCTGCAGTCCAGCGGCGATTAGCAGCGAACAAGAGCGACGACTGATCATCACAAAAAGAGGTGTACACATACGAGAACAGGGAGCCCATGGCGCCACCCAGCAAGACGATGTCATATCGCGAGTCAATGGGGCGCTCGAAGGCAGCTTTGTACGTGTTTAGGCCACTCAGAACCTGCTGCAAGAGCGTCTTTGGCGCATTATGAATGGGGACGGCTGGGGCCTCGCGATCGCGATAGAATTCGAGGAGTTTCGGGAACAGGGGCAGAATAAACGTAAAGGAGAGCTAGATGCGGATTTAAAAAAAAAAGTTAGAATAAATGTTTCTTCTTTCGAGGGCGACTGCTCGCGAAATACCACGCACCAGATCCAAGAGAAGTGATATGGTGATGACCCGGAGGACCTTTTTCCTCATTACTGGATCGAAGGCCGCCATTGTTCGGTCGATCGAGATGGGATGCGTGTGCCAAGACTCGACAAAAATTGGAGTATCCGCGTGGAGAGAGAGCAAGCAAGTCTGACAAGGACAGGACCGGTAAGATAGGTAAGCAAGCAGAGACGAACCGAGCCGAAGCGGAAGACTGCCACAAACAAGAGACCATGTAAAGTGCAAGGGGATCGTGCGATTTCTTTTTCCCGGTAGGTAAAAAATTGTCAACACCCAATCCAAGATAATTAAAAGAAGAATGTGTACAAAAAAAAGAGAAGAGGCCAGAATTCAAGCCAGGCTGAGAACTGCTTCCCGCACGTTCGGAGTAGGCAAGGCACGTTGAGTGGCTGTGTGTTTGTACATACATGCGGTATTACCTAACCTGGGCAGGTACCAGTTTAGTACATTACACATAACGAGCCTGGGCAGTTGGAGCCAAGAGCGGGAAGAAGGGGTTCCGGGAAACGAACGAACAGGCAGGGCCCTCACTTTTGCGGCACTGCGAACTTGGCTCTTTTTCATTTGGTGGGGGAACTCGGCCAGACGGGGCTTGATTGGCCGAGTCGGAAGATTAGGTGTCCGCTTTGCTCCAGCCCCTTGCTTCTGGTGATGCCATCAGGGGACGGCATATGCCTTATGTAAGCATCAAAATATGCTTGGCCCACTAAAGAAGCACCCGATGGTGACGATCCGCAGTGCTGAGCGTCGGGATGGCAGGTACTTGTTTCGGCTACGGGGAGCACGTGGGGGAAAGGTATATCTTAACAGGTGACAGAGGTGGCAGCAACCAAATAATAGCAAGGAGATCAAAATAAATTATAAAATCAAAAAAAGAAAAAAAAAAATTCACGCAAACATAAAAGTAATACGAGTACATGCACATCTCAGAGCCAGCATATCCTAGACTTTGACAGCCCATTACATACGGAGTATAGCAAGTCCCTGTTTTCACGGCATCCCGCTTATATGGATCAGGTACTAGTCTTTACAAACCTACAAGTATACAAAAACGACACCAATATCACCGCTCCGACAGTCTTGGCCGCGCACTAGCGTCTTCGGATTGTGTGCCGAGCTTCACTGCGGGTATCTCCCTTATTCATCCACGTCTTCCCATGGGAAATTTGCTTCAGAGCTTCTCCCTATATTGTTCTCAAATCAAGGGCCAATCATACAGACAAAATCCACTATTAATCCTGAAAGAGCCTCCCCCCTCCCAGCCATCTATGCTATCTCCGTGGCTTCGTCGTCACCCCTCTCGGTGAAGGTTTGGCAGTCATATATCAGATACCAAATCTCGGGGTATCTGTGTTTCTTAAGGATACACCCTCCATCTATATCAAGCCCCAGAGAATCAGTCAGTTAGCAAAGACATATATCACAAAACACAAAAGGTATAAAGAGGGGGGGGAGGAGGAGAGAAAGCAAACAAGTCAACCATCCGCCGCTTCACGATGTGGCGCTCAAGTCTGGCCTTCCCTCCGGGGCTCTCTTCCGCCTCATCAACAAAACTGCAACATTTCCCGATGGATGAAGTATCGTCTATGAGCTGTCTCAATCAAACGTCACACCAGCGGTAACCATTGCCCTCAATCACAGTGCCACAAATTCAAGCCACGCGCGCGTAGCTGGCAGCATATCAAATCAGACTCTGCCTGAGGATGAAGCAAACTGAATCATGTTGTGTAATCCTCTCCGATAGTTGTCGAGGCGGAAGCTTATATAAATTATTCACATTGACAAAACCCACAGTCTTGAGTTCTTGTACTACCTAGCATGTTCTCATTTGAGACAAATACCTCGATGCATCTACCTGCAAGCAATCAAAATTCACAAGACATATTTTCTCACCTACACCGGCCGCATCACCACACCACCACCATCCCCGCTGCCCATGTCGCAAAACAAAATTCATCGAGAGTGGTAAACCTTATACCAATGACTTTTGAAAGAGCTGCAGCCTACATACAGCTATCACACGATACGATAATCCCCTACTAGAATCAAGTGTTTTACCTCGTAGAGGCTCCGAATTTTCAGGGGCATCTATAGTAAAGCATTGCCAATGAGGCATCCAATGGGATCCCCGTTACCACACCAGAGCTGAAATTATGCATATGCAAGATATTTAAAATGTTGCAGAGACTATTAAAGAGGGCACATTGAGAAAAGTCCCGTACATATATCTGCACCTTTCGTCACATAACTGCATGGGGCGGAATATGAAGTATTGCCTACTAAGGCCGTTTTGGGGGTTGTCGTTCTGTAAGAGCGCAAAGTTTCTTTTGTTATTAGGTAAGTAACACCACGCAGTGATGTAGTTATATTGACATCTTGACGGAAGGGTGAAGATAAGTTTCGGTATAAAACATCCAAGACATGGTTCACGAGCTGAGAATAGGCGTGTTTCTTCATATGTATGTGGTCAACGATCCTTTGAGATTAATCATCAAAACGGCAATTACCAAAACAATATGTTCTTGAATCTCGATCATAAAAAAAAAAAAAAAAAAAGGGTTACAGACACATTGGCTTTTGATTCATCCATTCAGTAAAGCAAGCAGGGAAAGGGAAGATGGGTATCGGAAACTACAAATGCAAACTACCTACTCCCGTCAACCCATTCCTCACAACTACATCGCTGCCCACACAAGTATCTTCTCCCAGATGTCAACTCCCGTCCCCAACAAGATACTCCAAGCACCCACGTGGACTCATCCTACTTTAGTAAAAAAAGAAAAGGAGATCTCATTTTAAGGGTCTTCAAATACCAGGGCGAATGGCAGACTTAGTTAAGCTCGAAAAGAAATCGAAGTCCCTTGGTGCCCTGCAAGATTGTAAGTATATGGCCGTGATGGCAAATGCAATACCATTCTGTGTACATACCTTGTACGGGATGGGAATAAAGTAGTCAGACGCCATCTGGCAGTCTCGAGGAGTGGTTTCAAAAATCTTCAAAGATCCAACATCTCCAGGACGACGGTCTCCGTCTTCAGAGCCCCCGACGACGCCGCCACTGCCCCACCGGCGGAAGAACTTAGCCAGCATAAGGTAGAGCTCGGCTGAAGCAAGAGCCAAGCCCAGACATCCACGGGTGCCACCGCCAAATACAACCAGGTACTTGTCGAGTCGTTCCTCGCTTTCGAGCCAGCGCTCAGGGTGGAAACCGAGAGGGTCTGGGAAGATCGAAGGGTCCATAATGGTCACGTAGGGGCTCATGCTAATGACTGTGTTGGGGGGAATGTGACAATCTTTTCCCGTGGCAGAGTCATGAATAGTAAAAGACTCCTCGGGGGCAATCCGCGGCAATCTCCCGCTTGTACCAATTCCGTGTCGAAGAGATTCCTTGACAACAGCTCGAAGATATGGCAAGTTCTCGAGCGTGGCAAGAGGAATCACTTCATTAGGGTCAGGGATGGCCTCAAAAAGCTCGTCTCGAAGTTTTCGAAGGGTAGACGGCCGGTTTAAGAGATGGAAGGTTGCCAAAGACAGGGTCCAGGATGTAGTCAGAGTACCTCCTTGAACGAGAATTTGACCCTCTTGGGCGAGACGCTCAGGGGTTTTTTCATGTTCAGGAAGAAGCTTAGACGAGAGCATTTCGTGAAAGATAGTCGGGTGATCCATGTCCAGTTGCCACTTCTCAGTGTTTTCAGAGGCCTTGATTTCTCTAATTTGAGAAATGATATCGTTCTTCATCTTGAGCCAACCACCCCATCCTGGGATCTTCGAGTTAGCAAACCTGCTTTAGCCGTGACTTGTGGTCGGAGATAGTGTACCTGGAATACAGCGGCCTGACACTGACTCAGGCAGGCTCGTCACAATGGTGAGCATCCAATTTGCATGCTTGATTAAGGGCCCCATATGTGTTCCAAGCAACAGGTTCTCAGTAACCTCAGCGCCAAAGGTGAGGTCCTCAACTGTAAGATATTAGTAACACGCGGCATTCATCGCATGTTGAATCACAGCTATAGGAGGAGATATTAGAACGTACTAAGGTGGTCACTTTTCGCAAATGCATATTCGTTAATAACATCTATTGATAATTGTTAGCATCAGCTCATCAACGGGGCCTACGCAACATGGTAGATACGCACCATTAGTAAACGCAGAAAAAGGGTACATGAGATTGATAGCCTTGTCTTTTCCTCGCCCAGAAGCATATTTCACAATAGCATCAAGCAGAGCGTCGGCACGTTCCTCAACAATAGGCTGCAACTTTCGCACACTTTGGGTTGAGAATAATGGGTTCAATGCTCCTCGTCGCAGCTTATGGTGGTGGTGGTCAAGAGTGGCAAGGCCGCTGTCTTTGCATATTGTCAGCCTTTAGTCATTCGAGGAGATTACAAATATGGAATCACGAACAAGGTGCACCGAACTATGTACCAACATGTTAGCACGTCATGATCAGATTGAAGCATCAAAACATCATAATAAAACGCACTTGCTTGGCCCAGAACGGCCACTTGTTTCTAGGTCGCCCAGGGCCGGCATAAAGTTCAGCATGAAAGTCATGTTCTGCGACATGCACCTCCCAGGGACTGATTCGAACAACAGGGCCATACTGCCGGTGCATCTCGACGATCCTGAATGTATACTGGCCGCCGAGGATGATATCGTAGTAAAATTCATAGTACTGGGTCAAGGCAGCCAACTTCGGTCCAGGAATATGAGCAATTGGGCTGAGCCAAACCCTTTGTACGGCTAGATAAATGGCATAGATCAGCCACAGGGCAAAGACGACACCGGCCCCTTCGGCCCATGTAATGGGTTTGAGATCTGGTAGATGTTCTTGTGGCGCCATTGTCGAGGCAATATTTCGGCTCTTCGCCGAGGCTACGTGGAATTTCGCTTTTCTTGGGGGAACAATCGAGCAACGTTTGACTGGAACTAAACCATCTACAAGAAGTGGCAGCAGCTTTATGATATTTATAGAGGTGGCAAAAGCCAGAGGAGAAGAGCCCTCGAGACAAGAGCAAACTGTCACTGTTCTTTGACTAGCGCTGGCAGTTTCCCACAGCAGATCCAATGCAGACCAAAGCAGAGCCAAAGCAAGCCAAAGCACGAGGAAGAACCTGAACAGGTGACAGACATGCCGCTATTTCTGCAATGCGCTGCTAGGTGCGCAAAGCGCGGGTTTGCATCCCGGCTTGCTGGTCTTGGGTGGCCCGCTGTATGGCCTGGATCATCGATAGGTCTACTGGCTTCTCGTGCAGCTCGCAAACTGATCTGTCGATTCGATCAACCTGGATAGCATGATTGTCCGTTATCTTGACAGCCTTCGCCATCCGGGACTCATGATAATAATGACCATATTTGAGACCACGTAGCTCGAAACGTTTGCGGAGGTGGCCGTGTTGAATGACAAAATGGAATATTATATGCAGACAGCGGGCAATGCTTGGTCAAATGAAAAGTTGGGCCATGCTAGTCCAGCATTCATCGTCCCCCGAATACGGAATCGAGTGGAGGAAGAGCTTTACTAGGGGCCTTCGTGGCCGTTTTCAACAGGTGGGAGATCCAGCGCTGAGAGGACATCGTGGGACGGGTCGCAGGGAGCTACTGCAAGCCTAAGGATAAGTCCGTCATGAGGTGTGGATTTCGCGGCCTTTGAGGAACTGTAGAAGTTGAGGCTAATGGGGCACGTTCGCTAACTGTTTTTGTTACATGTATCCTTGTGAGCGAGAGCGGGGAAGCGACCGCAGGGACTTTATGGTTGGTTTATTGTTCTTCTTCTTCTTTCTCCCTCGTCGAGTTTCAATCAGCGCGCGCTTCGATTCTGGGCTGTGAAGGTCGTAAAGGGTAGTCGTTCAGTCGGCATATCGTCAGTAAACTTCACGATGAGGTAGACCGATCATGAAGTGGTGTTGACGGCAACTGTGCCCTGACATGAACAATTGCCTTGTTCGGACGCGGAAGGTTGTTGGTTGTTGGTTGTACTCTCCCTCCTGCATTGCCCGTCACGCAACTGGCAACTGACATTTGATCCCAGCAGAATGGACCCGTTCCCCGTTGGTTTCGCCTTGCCGGGGGAATGCGGCAGGCTCGGGGCTTTGCGCGCGTCGCAGCAGCATCCAACCCGCGGGCCATTCGCATCACTGCTATTTGGTTAATCACACATCAATCCAGTCCATGTTGCAAGGGCTTTGCATGCGCCCACTGCTGCACCCAACACAGTACGAATCACGGCCCGGTAGAGGGGCTGCCTGCAGGCGAGCACCTATGGGAAGATGACGGACGAATCCATTGCCATGCAGCACATATCTAGCTGCGGGTTGAGTGGCTTGAGTCTGCCCACCAAGGACGATGAGGAAGCGAAGGCCCCCCCCTCGTTCTTGATGACGGTGGTAGGCGTCCTGAAGACTTCCCACCATCCGTCAACGCGCCGAAACTCTTGAGCTCGATGTGCTTCTAATGGAAGACAGCGGTGGTTGGTTTAAGAAACGCTACCGATGATTTGCGACTTGGTTCCTCCGTTGTCTGTGGGTTGTGTGATCTTCCATTAGTACTGCTTCCAAATACGTATTTGTGTCGATACTAGTGGGCCACCGCTGAATGGCTTTTCAAATATCGCCTGATGCCAAGTTGAAATGCACGAGTAGTGGTCAAAATCAGGAATCACTGTTTGAACGTCTGTCACAGTTCGATATGAGGCTTGAGATCATGCGAAATATGTTCGAACCGTGCATATAGCATTGCATGGCAAATAAATGCCCGTCATGGTACAAAGCAAGGCATTGAAGGCATTTCGTTTATGTCGAGGCATCCGAGCCAGGAAAGCATGAAGCTACCTCGTTCTCTCTCGCCTCTCATCCCCTAGCCTTCTGTCGGGTTCCGGTCAATGAGAGTTGTTTGCTTGCTCGTGTGTTACACGAACAGGTCAAGCCTGCGGGTATGATACATCCGGATAACCAAGTTTGCATCCTCTTGAATTCTAGATGCCCTTTGAAGAGATGCCGGGAAACCTCTCTTGTGTGACCCTCAGTTCCTTTCCATTCGACAGGACAAGGTCCCTCGAAACCGCCTTTGTGCTACAACCTCGTTTGTTCTTTGTAGTGGTGGTGCGCGGCCCCATCTCTTTGCCAGTCACACCGATGTCGACATTTTCTCAAAGTGAAGAATGGTTTTGCTGATGTGTCTTTTTATTTCAACTGCTTGTTATAGTCGCTGCCTGCGCTTGACCTCTAGTATCCCAACTGGCTGCAATTGGATTGGCCGGAGAAAGGTGGTCGAGGAAGAAAAATAAAAGTGAACGCGACACTCTGATCCGTCCACATTGCAAACTAGGATCTGTCGACGTAAAGCTCAAAGACGTCCACCTGCATTTAGTCCAAAACAATACTTCATAACTTTTGAGTTTTTCTTTCTTTCTTATAAACAAAAAAAAAGTCCATAGAAAGCATAGATGCAGTTTGACACTCGACGCAAGATGTTTTTATGACAACTGACGAAGCTGACTCGGTGTTTCTTCACAACATGCCTACCTCCGGTATGTTGGTTGCTCACCGGTTCACACCCTCCCGCCAAAGTCGAACCATACGCCTCACCGGATTCGGCTGCAAAAATGGCTTAATTTCTACTTTATTAACAACTGAGTGGCAGACAAGCGAATTGTTCACTCTGGCTATCATGCGAAACAAGGGCGGGAACCCCGAAGTGTTTGCCTTTTTGGTGTGAACTGCATATTCGTCGTTACAGCGCATCACCTAGCCGGCGAGGGGTCCACACCGTCGTGAGAGCTCAGTCGAGAGAGAGAAAAACCCCAGCATGGCTGTTTCTCGCAGGTGTCCCTGAAGTTCGATTAGATGTAACGTGTACCAACTTACAGTCGAATAGAATGCAGGATTCTACGCCATGTTTCTCACATACCCTGCGGGTAAGAGCCCCAGATAAGACGGAAAGAGAAAATGAGGCAAGGCAAACGCACCAGACCCGACGAGGCAGAAGGCAACAAGGTGTGTGGAGCTTATATCCCCAGCAAACGGGATGATGGATTCGCACTCAATGGCCCCGATCGTCTATGTCCCTCGCGCGCCAGTTGTCCGCTTCTCTCATCATAACCCCTGGCAAGTCAGTTTAAAATGACCAGGTGTTCTTGGGCTTATATAAGGTGCTCCTAGCTCGATTCAAGAAGGCACAAACCCCTTTGAACCAACCTGTTCTACTCTGCAAGTTTGCTCTGCGTTCACCTTACGGGCCGATTTGACCTGCTCATTCAAAATTAAGCATGGCAAACACCACAGCTGAGCCAGTTCGAGACACCACTGAAACGGAGAAACCTGTCATCTTTATTTTCACATTCGGCACGGACTCGCAACAGAGCATATTCCAGTCGGTTCATGGTCGTCTTTTGAATGAGCTTTTCGAAAGGTCAACCTTTCGGCACGCCAAAACTGCACACCAAGCACTTGCCCAATTCGCAGAAGATGCCCATCCAAGAGCTGTGTTTGTAGCAGACTCTGCCATCATAGCTCCCAAGAATGAGGTGATATCTCAGAAGCTTGTACAGTACGCTGCAAACGGTGGCATCGTTATTTTTGGCGGCCTTTTCAGCAGGTACGTCGACCTGGAAGACATGGACAGATTTTTCGCCCACACTTGGGATCTACCTTGGAAAGCGGGATCATATCACCGGACGACCTTGACTCTGAATCGTGTGGCTATCAAACCCCTTAAGATAAACGAGCTGCTGGCCTCGTACAGCCAGAAAGCCCTATTCCTCCAAGGAGTGGAGCATCATGAGTCGTGGTACCTGCCAACCAAAAACTCAATCGTGGAATCATTTGTCCCAATTCCAGGACCAATTACCGACTTCACAGAGACCCCAGTTGTCTTTGCTCGATTTGGGAGCGGACGAATTGGTTATCTCGGTGATGTCAATGCCGAAGAAGGAACTCATGCGGCGGCTCTTGCAATGATGGGTTTACTGGTTTGATTTATGCAAATGGTCGGAGGGTTCTGGGCGTGCTGTAATCAAAATGACCTTCGCGTATATGATAAGAAGGTAAAGAAACAACTCTGATATTTTTTTGTTTTTGTCTTAGGGTATTATATATGTTTGTTATCCGAATAAATCGCTATGATTGTCAATTAGGAATTCGGCTTGGTTTGCAGCAATAAGCTAAGATTATTAAGTCTTGCAGAAGCATTCAGAGGTTTGATTCATTTCAAAGGGTCTTTTGAAAAGGAAATCTGTGTCTCTTACTTCATATGTTCTTTTATATGAAAGCTTAGAAATATAGGTTGATAAAGTGCTCGAAGATGTCACAAGGCCGTCCATTTCTTTCCAGTCTATAAGGTTCGGCTCAACGGGACGGCTTCCGGTAGCGTAGTCTAAAGAATTAAGCTGCATATTTAGCACCCACGTTCAAGATAGGCTACATAGAGACATGGGCTAACCCAGCCTAGCTACTGCTGCTCAGGGGCAAAACTCGGGGAATTGAGTTGGTTTCCTGTTCCCCTCACCTACCCGATACCATTTTGACGAAATCTCTGAGTTCACTCTCAGGCTTTCAGGTGGTTTCAGCTTTTTGCGAAGTTATAGACCCCATCGCACATCAAATATCGATGGATGGTTTTTCAAATGGGGAACTCTGAAATGTTAGAGCCAGATATGTGTCAAGACGCCGGAAGGGATAAACTCCTAAGCAATAATGTTTCTCAAGTTGTGATGATTATGATTATGATGATGATGATGATGATGATGATGATGATGATGCCTAGAGATCCATCCATCTCCAAAGACAGGTGGGAGGAATCAACTAGAATCCCGAATTGCTAACCATAATTTATTTGGCATAATCTCTGACCGAGAGTAATGGAAAGATGAAAAGGTAATATGTGATGTGGGGACTGTGAAGATGAACATTCTTGTCGGTTTTCACCCGAAGTTCCGGCAAAGAAATACAGGCAGGAGCAAAGCAACATGGACCTTCCCAACCCCGCCCCCACCTCCCCAAGCCGCTTTCGTGTCACGATTTCCAACGATTACTGCCACTATGGGAAAACCCCACCACCACCACCACCACCACCACCACCGAAATGCCATCTTCTGCAACCAACAGAGCAGGATCCTCAGCATGAGAGAACAGGGGACTTCTCTTGGCTCTGCCCAAGGAAAATACTGGCTATCACTTGTCGGATTTTCAGCCCACGGCCTGAATTGCTCTTTGGAGGTTCTATAAGAAGCGCACCGCTGTAAAGTGGACTGTACTATCCACGAATGCTTCAACGCATGCCTAATATCTATCGTCTGCTGCCGTCTGCGGGGGAAAAAAAGCTATCTGATAGCGAAGATTGCACGAGCAGTGTCATATTTGGAGATCTAACAATGCAGCCCTCCCGCATCCTAGGTAGGTGCAAGCCACTGCATTTAAGCTGAAGAGGCATTGGCCTGGGGTTATGATCAGCGGATCGCACCACCCTTGAGTCGACGCGAGATCTCAACTTGCAGCTCATACCTCCCCTGCAATACCACACATGTGGTCATATGCGGCTGATATCATGGGAAGCGGTTGCAGACACGGCCCAACGACCCTTCAGACGACCCAAACCTCCGAGACCCTACCGGCATATCAGGTCCCACATCGCCGTACGCCAGTTCTCCACTCTACGGCCAGGAACGACGTCCGTTTTTATATCAACTGGTGTCCTCAACTTCAATAATGCTTATCATCCCATTAGATAATGGGCAGGATTAATGAACACGGGGGAAATGCGGGTGTTGAATGAGTCGTCTGCTGGCCAGCCCATCAGAAATTGATTGCAATGACTCCTTTACCCGGCACGTTAATTATTGTGTGGGGTTGATTGAAACACCACCTGAATGATATGGTGCCGACACCCAGAAACCTTCAACCATAAATTAATATCTAAATTTTGAAGAGCTCATGTGTATGATCAAATCTATGTCATTGCGTGTCTCGTCACAAGTTGATGATGGATAGCTCCATAACCTTGTCCTTCCCTCGTCTATTTCCTTCTCTTGACCCTTTAAAAAAAAAAAAAACTTTTTTTTCCCTAACCAGAAACAGATGAAACCAAACTCGAACTGATGATTCTATTCCATAACGCCAAATTTTCGGGACCGAAGGCGCGATAAACAAAGGTGGTTCTGCTAATATCAATGAAGCTGAGAATCATGGTCAGCGGCGATGATCTGACAACAGTTATGGGGGAAATGCAACTGCAGCCTTACCTGACTGGTACAGCACGTCGTGAAGAGAATGAGGCAACAGCGCCTCAGAAGCAAAATAAGGCTTATTTCTTCGGCGGCTGCGGCGAGTTGGGCTTAACCACGCCTGTTGTATCATAAGGTCCACGAGGCATCTTAGGTTGATGTGGAGTGGTATGAGGCTTGTTCAACAGTTTGGGTTTCAAATTGGTAAGGTTTTTTTTCTCTCTTCCTCTATTGAGCAGTAAGGCGGTGACCAAGAATAACGTGTTCCAGGTAAGGCAGTGGCCAATCTCTCAAAACGAAGTGAAGAGGAACAGAGGTACGGACAGGCTGCGAAAGAATATATTCTCGATGGGCAGAAAGCTGAAGAAGATGGAACTGGAGGCGATGTCTGAAGTTTTAAACACTCTGTCCTCCTACATCAGTGAATTTTTTTCTCCCAGGGTTTGGTGCTCGCTGGCCGGGATCTCGCCTGACTCTTGTGCTGTCTGGGCTTATTTTTTATTAGGTATTATTCCAGCACCGATCTTGCGGTCTACCCATGGCGGTCAGCCTACCCCTGATATGTACTCTGTTGGCCCCTGCTGGTTTTTACCCTTGGTGGGATCGACAGGGGGCTTTATTCTTGTGTTTGCCTTTCTGTTGGCGAGAAGGCGGCCGACGGAATCAAGTAGTAGACGGGAAGCTTTCCGGGGCGCTGACTAGCGGACCCAAGAGACGAGAGAAGGGACTAGAGGAAGCAGAGCCCGGTGGGTTGGATAAATGTTTCGGCCTTTTCCGATGATAAGACTGAGCTGAGCACGACAAAGAGCCTTTAAACCTTGGATCTGGCACGCTTGGTGTTGATGTTGAGAAGACTCAAAGGGTTTTTTAAGGTTGGGCCAACTCTTTACAATTTGGGCGTCATGGAGAGGCAGTGGGGTGAAGAGGGAAAAAAAGAATGGGAATTAGGCGACGATGAGAGTTCTGTGCAAGGGTGAAAAGAGCTGCGGGAGGTAGGGCAACCCGTCATCTTTCTAGAAGGGCGGCCAGACTTCACACGTTGGGTTCTGGGAAACACGTTGGGCTGGGACGACGATGACCAAGATTGTGGAGCAATCGACCGGCACGGCGGTTGTCGCAAACTGGCGAGCAGCAGCGTTGCTTGCAAACACATCATGGCCTGTTTGGCATTCCAGCAGAAGGACACTGTTTCTCAAATTGGAGGATCTGGCATTTCAAGTCAAAAACCAAGGTCCTGAAGAATCAGCTGACAACTCATTACGTCGTGCACAGAAGCAATTCTCTCCCTGCGTTCTCGGCCTCAACCAGGGACGAAAAAAAAAAAAAACCAGTGAATTCATGACGCGCACGGCCCGGCTCCCGAAGAGCCTCAACCCCTGTTTTCTACTTTCTTCCCCGCCCCCTTTCGGTAGTTAACCGGATGAGAAGACGGCGATGTTTCATCATCTTCAAGTCAACAACATACTGGCGGACTGAACAGCGGTGGAATCCGATTGTTGACCTGATTCTGTGGCTTCTCAGCTAGAAACAAGCGCCAGATGAATTGTTTCACAAACACACGAGTCTACTGCCTGCTTGACACCAATACTTACCTAGTTGTCATGCACTTCCGCCAGCGATACATATCTAAACTATAGATTGGGGGAAAGCATGATTCTTCGAGTCAACATTTCACCTTGCGCGGAGTGAAGCACATCAATTATCGGAGTATTCATCCTAGCTGATACCGTGGGTTTTTTTCCCACCTAGTAAGAGGAACTAGACACATCGGTGAGTCAGAACATGGTAACGGTGAGCGGTTAGAACCAAGTGGCTGATAAGCTGATGTCTAAAATATCAAACAGGTAGATATCAACATGACTAGGTGGTCAGACTCGGGAGATCCATTTGAAAAGTGGACAACAAGGACAGACGCTCCAATCTGATAATATGTTCTCTGCGATACAGTTAGGGCTACGGTACTGATGCAGCCTGTTGGGCATTTCTTCAACCCTTTCAGTGTGTCGTGTACGATGCAGCTTTTGAGGCATCTGTGCCTTACCTTGACGCTCTATTACCCGGGATCGGAAGGGGACGGGGCGGTTAGATCTTGGTGAGGGCCTCGGTGTGGTGTTCACTTGCGAATATGATCACCAGGTGCCCGATCTCACTAGCATGGGTCCGATCTTTAGGATACCAGACCAGGCCTTATAATGGACAATCCTGACGAATCGAGCCGAGAAAGTTGTTTCTTGTTGTCGGGTCCAGCCATTTCATGTGCTTATGTTGGGTAAAAAGGGGCATTGGCAAGCGTGGTTCGGGTCGGCCACAGAGGCCAGCTCATCAAGGTTGCATGGTTCTCACCGCAAGGCAGATCAGAAATGGTCGATATCGGATGTTTCAAGTCCACCAGGACAGAAAAAACGCCTAGAGATTGGTCCAGGAACCGTTCTGCAGGTCGGGAGACCACCGACTCGATATCTCACGGACCCAAATCTGTCAGGTTGGCCAGTAGCGACGATAAACGAAGTGCCGGACCACCAGCTAGAAGGCAAAATCCTCATTCCAGAATGAATCAGTGTTCATCCCGGTTATCTGACCGCCTTAAAAACCCATTGACGCCATCCTACAAACAACTCATGCGTCAGAGGGCTGCAGAGCCCATTGACCGCTAGAAGTGCCGGGATGCTTCAGACAAATTAAGCACCGGCCGGAGGCGAATACGTGGCATGGCTTGGATTCAAAGGTTTCTTATCCGAATTTTCGTCAATGGAAACACTATGCTGTCATGGCAGTGATGGGCATTGGTGCTTGATTCGGAAATCAGATACTAAGTAGATAACCAGGTGAGTCGAAACAATCATTTGGAATGGGAAGGCCAGCATTTTCTTTTCTGGGCGATTTTATGGACATCACAATTGAGGAGGTGGTCAGAAACTACGTCAAGATGTCATCATGTCTTGTCTTTGAAAATGTTTAAAATGTCAAAAAGCTGTGGGATGAGACGCCGCCTCACCTGGAGGCACAGCTTACGCCGAGCAGCTAATACCGAGGGAGACTTGGAAAACGCCGCATTGTGTAAGCGAAAAACACAATTGACCTTGGCAAGGGAGGGTGAACGTGTAGGGCAAACAAAATTTCACTTTTCTGGTTAGTAATAAGTTGTGCGCACCGTCTTTTTTTCCGTGCTCAAAACGGACCATTAGTTTGGTGTGTCACTGATACAGTGTCTCCGATGCAATGTCTTGCCAACCGCACGGTAAGACGCCAGACACTTCTTTTTTTTTTCATCCTAAAATCGAGCACGACACACCGTGTCGCGGATGGAACTCTCAAGTGCCGGACGCGAGGGAGAGTCGGTTTCCGATGAAAAATTGCGCTAGATTCACCTTGAATTGTCCAACCCGAAACATTTATCTCTGTCAACAGCGTCACTAGGTCTCACCTACGAAGGGTGCAGATAATAGATAGCATGCATTTTCAACCGATCGAACACATGGGAGACGATGCCTATCTCACACATAGCGATGGGGTTGCGACTCAGGATATGGCGCAGCAACTGAGCGTCGAGGCTGTATATGATCCCCTTGACGATGTATTTGGATCAGAGGATGCGTCACCGTCAGTCCCCTCCCTGGAAAGGCCGAATAGCTCCCAGCATCCCTCTGATATGCGTCGGCTTGAGACGGAGCATACTACGGCGGGATACAGGGAAGGCGTCACCATAGCCAAGGAGAAGACAGTGCAAGCTGGTTTCGATGAAGGCTTCAGTTTGGGTGCGACCATTGGACTGGTTGCAGGACAGATACTCGGCACGTTGGAAAGCATCCACGAGGCGCTAAAGACAGATGAGGTCGAAGAGGCAAAGATTAAGTTGCTGCTGCAAGAAGCTGAGGAAGAACTGAGCGTGGCCAGACTATTTAGCACAGACTACTGGGCCCCTGATGGGAATTGGACATACGAGGTGAAGTCAGTGGCAAGCGATGAAGTTCTTTTCGCAGATGTGGCGGGCGCCCACCCCCTGATCCAGAAGTGGACCATGGTGTTGGACAGCCAGATTAAGTTATGGAAGGTTGAAAGGTCCATTATGGATAGAGGACAAGATGGACCGCGACTGGAAATCGTGGGAGATGAACCTATAAGCTCTTTTGCACCAACAGATTCAAGGCGGCCCCTGGATTGGTAAACAGAATGAAGAGTCTGGATCGAGCGGTGGCTAAGTCTATTATTAGCAGTCTGGTAGAGACTACGAAGGACTGGTCACAGTCTCAATAGTTTCGGAAGATTATGAGTTGCAAGGGAGACGATGGCTGGATGGTTGGCGTGACGAGTCCACAATATCGAGCAATTTTTAGTAAGCCGATGTGAATGCCAAATGGGAAAACCAGTTCTTGTTCTTCGCAATCTGAACTACTCAGAGCCTCCCTTGCTAGAGGATAGCCTCCTTGGTGGGAACGCGAGGGGCGACAAAGAGAAATACAACAGATAACAAACAAAGAGAGACAGAGAGGGGGAGGAGGAGGAGGGAAAGGGGAGAGGGAAAGGAGGTGCTACCAAGATAGGTCAGTGACCGAGATGCGGATGTTCACGGTGATAGTGCAGCTAATATATAAACTTATTAGCCGGCACTTTTGATTAGGAGTCTAGGACTGAAATCATCGCCTCAGAGGAACAAGCGGTTTGTGCATGAAAATCCACTAGCAAGGTTGCGCAACCGAGTCAGCAGGATTTGTGATTTGTTTGTCTGCGAACAAGGCAGGCGACAAGTCTATGACATACGCAGATATCTCCTATCGGAAACCACTGATGCATCGACAGTGGTAATTAATGCACAAGCCTCGAGCCCGTTTGAAGAATCGTGCACTGAACTGACACGGACATGAGGATAACCGTGGTGAACCCTAGGGATGTCGAGTCAAAGCTAGAGCGGATCAACAGTCCTCATTTGTGATGCTGGGGTATCAGTATCAGAGGCCAGAAAACTCTGAGTCGTCAAATTGGGGTCGACACAGATTCAGCCATTGATTGGACAGGGATACTGGCGCCTGATTATTTCCTTTTTCTTCAGGAGTAAAGCCCGCAAGCCCACTTAAGTTTGTTTTCCCCGGAATATGGGAAGCCACTTTCAGCGAGGCTTTTGGCGCAAGTTTGCCGGTGTGACAACTGGAGATGCGGCCAAGGA
Organism: Sphaerostilbella broomeana; assembly: GCA_930272545.1. NCBI lineage: Eukaryota > Fungi > Ascomycota > Sordariomycetes > Hypocreales > Hypocreaceae > Sphaerostilbella > Sphaerostilbella broomeana. The sequence continues at coordinate 43,974 of CAKNET010000096.1, read as the reverse complement.
GGTGTGAAGGGGGGGGGGGGCAAGGAGGGAGGGGCTTTGCCCACAATGGCATCCCTGGAGGAGCGCGCCAACCCACCAAGCCGGCCATCATGGCCATTTTTGGGTCTCGAGGAAATTAAATGGCCCCAGTTCTCCGTACGGAGTAGAGAATTGCCCTTTCTTGACAGTCAATTGCCGGATCTGTTAATCGACTACTGGCGCTGTGGCGCAGTGCCAGCAGGCCATCCCGGCTCGCCCACTGAGTAATAGCGGACACAGTCGCCGGTTCCCGGTGGGAACTCGACTGGGAGGTCGCGTTAGCACGCCATGCATCAGTAGCCATCACAATCAAAGCCCTGTCTCGGTAACTATGATTGTGTGACTGCGTGAATGGATGAATGGCACAATGGATGGATGGATGGATGAATGAATGAATACGAACACACAGCAGGTTGTCTGTACGCTGGATGCCCGCTCACATGTCTGACCACTGCAAACGCACGCGGTTTGGCCGACCCCCTCAACTTCTGAGTTGAAACGGTAGTTGTTACGCTAGGCCGGCGCTCAAGCCGTGGCGGCGATGCTATTTGTTGATGGTTCTAACGTTTGGTCGAGCACCGGAAACAAGAGCGAGACGAAAATAGACAAGACACCCAGAAGAGGCACGGACAGACGGCCAAAGAAGGAAGATCACAGACGGCACCACGGCTCAGGCCCCAAAGGAAGGACGAGGGAACGTGGCCAGGCCGTCCCATTCATCTAAGCCAAAACACCCCATTAGACACTAGTGCAGGAACAAAACAAGTGATCTACCCGACCTGGCCGGGGCGCCCTGTCCTATCCCTGCAGCAGAACAAAGCGCCGTCCGTCCACACCATGAGAGCCAGAAGAAAGCACGGCTAGGCGCCGTTCGATGTCGCTCGGCTGCGGGTGGTGAAGCTGTCCAAGCAGCCCAGCCAGTCGATTGTCGCTGGCCGCCTCGATATGGACAAGGATATGGCCAACTTGATCTTCGCCCATGAGTGGAAAACGACCTTGTTCCCCCCTCTCCCTCGCCGCCACCACCACCAAGTCGAGCGAGTAACAACGGCGCTAGGACTCGTGTGTCAATGGATCTAATTTCGAAACATCCATGAACGACCGTCGAACGGTGTGATCCAACAGATCCAAGGGGGGAGGAGGGCTAGGACGATCTTCTCCGGCGCTGGGAGATGGTCGGTTTGAGGGCTATTTAAGACTACGAACCTGCCTCGCTCTATACCGATCTTATTCTTCCATCAACAGTTCTTGCACAAATCCACTTACCACCTTCTCACCCATACACTCTTTACTTTGGGCTCTTTTGACCCGTCCACTCACTAAAACAAAGAATCTTCCAACTTTCTATTTCAAAATGAAGTCTGTATTCATTGCCGCCTCGGCTGCTTCTGCCGTTGCCGCTCACGGCGGCCTGGGTCTCGGCGTTGGCCTCGGTGTCGGTGTCGGCGCTGGCGCTGGAGGTGTTGGTGTTGGTGTTGGTGTCGGTGTCGACTTGGACCTCTTCGGCGCTCCTATCGACATTGGCCTGGGTGTCAGCATCCAGCTCCCCAAGGGCCTTGACCTCGACCCTGCCTACAAGCCTACTGCCCCTGCTCCTGACGGCAGCAAGAACATCTGGCACCCTTCCCACGACGGCGTACAGATCGATGGCTGTGACAGCACCCACGAGCAGGGCTGGCACTACGTCCACCCTTGCGCTGACAACTGCGATGCCTCCCAGCCATCGTACGCCTGGACCACCAGCACCGTCAGTGTCACTTCCACCCACACGGTTATCAGCTGTGCTCCTACCGTGACCAACTGCCCTGCCAACGGCCACCACACCGTTGAGACCACCGTCACCATCCCCAAGACGACCACCATCTGCCCCGTCCAGGCCACCAGCACCCAGCCGGCTGCTGCTCCGTCCAACACTGCCGCCTACCCCGCTCCCGGCAACAGCGCTCCGGCTTACTCTCCTCCCGCTGTCACCAGCGCCCCCTGGACCACCTCCACCGTCCCGGCCTACTCTGCGCCCGCCGGTTCTGCGCCCGCCGGTTCTGCTCCCGCCTACTCCGCCCCGGCTGCTTCCTCTCCCGTCTACTCCGCTCCCAGCGGTGGTGAGAGCTCTGCTCCCGTCTACTCTGCTCCGGCTGCTTCTTCCCCTGTCTACTCTGCTCCCGCGGCCGCTTCATCCCCGGCTTACTCTGCTCCTCCCGTCTACAGCGCTCCCGCTGCTAACGGCACCACCCCAGCCTACGGCGCACCTCCTGCTGCCACCTCTGCCTACCAGCCCCCTGCTGCCTCTTCACCCGCTGCCCCCATCTACTCTCAGCCCGGCATTCCTGCTCCGGCTCCTGCTCCCACCGGCAGCGTCCCTGCTGGCAACAGCACCACCGCCCCTCCCCCGGTCAACGGTGCCGTGAGCAACGCTCAGGGCCTCAGCGTTGCCCTGTTTGCCGGTCTCGCCGTCGCTTTCTTCCTGTAAGCGCCTCGAGCTTGATACAAGCAGTTAAATGAAAAAAAGAAGGGAAATATTCAATACATGGGGTACATGGAATTTATTTAGAGGTTTGGGGTATTACTAGCACTACAAACATAACGAGTATATGGGACACCCGGGTTTTGGGCCTCGCTATGAGGTCTAGGCTCTTCAGCAAATATTCTTAATTTTTATTTCTTATTAAACACCAGGGGGGGCAGTGAGAAGAACGACGCGTTGGTTGGTATACGGGCATAGCAAGCGAATCAACCTGTTGTGGTTGGTGTTGTCACAAGGCGCTTGACTTGACTTGAGTTGGAAATTTTAGGATTCTATGTACTTTATGCATTTTGGATTGTGCAAACTTCAATTGACATTCTTGTCCATTTACTCAGTTCTTGCTCCTGATCCGAAGTGACCTTGCAGTTGGATGAGCGTCTAATGTGAAAACAAACGATGCATTGTGTGATTGACTTTTTTTATCGTACATTAAATGCGATTAGGTGGATCTTGAGTGTTCCAAACCAGCTGATTCAACTAATGCTCCAATTGCAGGGTGAACATAATATCAAGTACGCCCCGTCGTCTTCTAGGATATCTCAACCTCAACTATCTATACACAAACATTCCATGCTATTTATTCGTGCTGTCGTGGTAATTCTTCTAGGATATCTCAACCTTAACTAGCTATACACAACATTCCATGCTATTTATTCGTTGCTGTCATATTAACTTTCTTGCATTCAACAGTGCGGCCACGCTTCGCTTTTACGAATAGCCAGCCGCATACCGCTCCAACATCTTGGCAACATCCTCCACCCGTTGGTGCTCCCCAAATAGCTCCTTTGCAGTCTCCCAGTCTCGGCCCTCGGCGCCAAAGACCAAGAGCTTGACCACCCTGCCGTCATCGTCCATGACGAGTCGGCCGTTTCGCTCGTCTGCCCACGTTAACCTGATTTGCTTGGCCTCCACGTCTGCGATGCTGACGTCCGCTATGTGATTTGGTGAGAGTGATGAGTCTCGCGCCGCCGCCGCCACCGCCTGGTCATGAAGGCCTAGGCTTCTGCGCAAATCCGCCGACACGCCCAGTCTGTTGTGGTATCTCATGATTTCTCTCCTTAGCGTCCTGACAAAGCGCTCTAGGTCCTGCTGGGGCGGGTTGTCGCTTTCGGGTTTTGGCGAGGGGAGATAACGGGCTGCTAGACCGGGCAGAGGTATCGCGGGAGGGACGGTGTGTCTGTGGACGCGTAGGTGTTTGGAGTTGAAGAACGGCCGGTTGAGCATGACGTAGTATGGTCGGAGGAACTGACCGCGCGTCATGATCTCAAAGCGCAGACCGAGGACGTTGCCGCCGTCGACGGCATTGGGGTCCGGGTCCTGGACTTTGAAGGCGGTGACGGACGTGGAGATGCGGTAGAGGCATTGCTGGGAGTAGGCTTGTTGATGTTTGGAGCGGGCGAGGAGTTTGTTGTTTTTTTCGTCGTGTAGGGTAGAGGATCTTCGTGGTTGGCGGAGGATGGCGGATGCAGAGGATGTAGGTTTCGATCTGGACGATTGGAGGGCTTGTTGGATGGATGGTGATGAGAGGATGGTTGAGCATTCGATCTTGAGTGTCTTGCGCAGGTTTGCAACTGTGAGAGTGGTTCGTAGGTGTGAGCGTGTTTTGTTGTCGTCGCGACAGCTGGGGAAGGTACTTGAGAGTAGGCGCATTTACCTTGTTTTTGTAATGAAGAAATCTCCTTGTCGAGGAGCTCTTCCTGAGAAAGAATGTCGTCGGCCATTTTGCAGCTTTGGTGGACTATGGGAATATGTCGGCGCGTGTATTGTGTGTGTGGTTATGGTGCTTTGTTTTGTTGCGAGTGGTGTTGTTTTGCGACTGGAGCTTCCGTTTACTTACTGATAAGATAAGGGTGCTTGAGCTGGGCGCGATGACCCGAAAGCAGCCAGCCAGCGTTGCCCCGCAAAACAGGACAGTGTGCGTGCCTTGCATGGATTTTAATTCTTCCGCGCTCACACTCCCCCACAAAATCAGCAGCCACACAGAAAAGAAGGCTTCTGTCATGATCTCTCGCGTTGTTGTGGTGCTGAGAAATTTCTATTTCCGTGCTGCCAGCCCTGTAGGCCAATAATATCCAGGCTCTTCTTTTCTTCGTGTTTTCTTCCCCCTTCTTCTTTGTGTGGAGCTGGATGGATTATTTTGACAACAAAACAGAGACTCTTGTTCTGAATGAATTCCCCTTTGTCGTGGACTCTAGTTCTTCTCGTTTAGAGGCCATTCATTAGTCCCAGTTCTCTCGTTTCTGCACACACTCTTTTCTTTTCTTTTATTTTTTTTTTTTTTTATTTTTTTATTTTTTTAATTTTAGCTGTTGCCTCACAGTGGCAAACGATTTCTCCCATTTGTCAGACGTTGTTCTCCATAACCGAAAAGCCCCTGGTTGAGGCCACGGTAGCTTCCCACCAGACAGCCAACCAGCTTCGCATCGCTGACAACTTGTCGATCCCTACCCATTACAACACGACCACTTGCGCTCTCTACTACAGATAGAATACCTACTGTATTTTCTAAGGCTACCTATCTTTCGATACGATCGCTTCGACTTGACTCTTTGTTATTTACGGTTTCTCATTTGTTAGGTTCAGAAGAGAAGAACCTTTCGATTTCGCTATACACACCAATCTTGACCTGTTGGTCTGTAATTATTCATAGACGGACTCTTGTTACTGGATCTCCTCCAACTCGAATCACGATTTGCTGCCTCACACGACCAGTTTCCCAAACCGCGACCGTACTTCATCTCACGGCGCGAGAATAATAGATACCTCGTAACCGAGCAATCCTTCACCTGCAACCCCCTCGAAACGAGCTGAAAATCACATGGGTGCCCGCGCAAGACGTCCTCAGTCGCCTAAGTCGAAGCGGCCTCCTCCCCTTTCTAGCCCGGGAGCGGAGAACGGCAAGATGAGCAACGGGGTGGAGATGCGGCGCAAGGCCGCGAGCAACCAAGAGTCGGATGTTGTGACGGCGAACCACGTATCGCGAGAATCCTTCTCCTTGGACGACCATGTTCCAAAGACACCTACGGCCAATAACGTCGGGTTCTTCGAGCTGCCTATCCAGGACCAGAGGAACTTTCTCCTCCTGGTGCTGCTATACTTTTTGCAGGGCATTCCCATGGGTCTTGCTATGGGTTCGGTGCCGTTTCTGCTCAAAAACCACATGTCATACGGAGAAATCGGCACTTTCAGCTTAGCTTCATACCCATATTCGTTGAAGCTGTTCTGGAGTCCATTTGTTGACGCGGTATGGAGCCCCAAGTTTGGTCGCAGAAAAACATGGATTGTGCCCATCCAGTTTCTATCAGGGTTCGGTATGCTTTGGCTGGGATCGCATGTGGAGGGGATGATGGCTACCACTGGCAAGCCTGGAGGTCCTACAGTGTGGTCCTTTATGCTTTGGTGGTTCTTTTTGGTCTTGATGTGTGCGACGCAGGACATTGCTGTAGATGGATGGGCGCTTACTCTGTTGAGCCCTGGCAATGTGTCTTATGCCTCGACGGCGCAGACAGTCGGCTTGACGGCTGGTCATTTCATGTCTTACACTGTGTTCCTGGCCCTGAACGCCTCCGACTTTGCCAACAAGTGGTTTAGGTCGGTTCCCTCCGACGAGGGACTGATTTCCCTTGGCGGATACTTGAGTTTCTGGGGATGGGCATACATCATCGTCACCATCGGCCTGGGATTTCTCAAGCGAGAGGAGAAATCTCAGAACGAGGATGGTGTCTGGGATGTCTACCGCATCATGTGGGGCATCCTGAAGCTGCGCAATGTGCAGACCATCATCATTGTGCATTTGATTGCCAAGATTGGCTTCCAGGCCAACGACGGCGTGACGAACCTGAAGCTTCTCGACAAGGGATTTGGCAAGGAGAACATGGCCTTGACGGTCCTCATCGACTTTCCCTTTGAGATTGGCCTGGGTTACTACGCGGGCATGTGGTCACAAAAGTACACGCCTATGCGACTCTGGACATGGGGCTTTATGGGACGCCTGGGAGCGGCATTGCTCGCCCAGCTTACAGTGGCTATCTTCCCGGCGGAGGGGGTTACGACTTGGTACCTACTGGTGGTTATTGCCGAGCATGTCTTTTCGACATTTACCAATACGATTATGTTTGTGGCCGTGTCGGCGTTTCACGCAAGGGTCTCTGATCCTGTGATTGGAGGCACATACATGACTCTTCTTGCAACGTAAGTGTTGGGGAATGGAATTCTAATTGTGTGTCAAGATGTACGCGGATGTACTAACTACTCCTAGTGTCAGCAATCTTGGTGGAACTTTCCCTCGCTACTTTGTGTTGAGACTGGTTGATTCCTTTACTTCAGCGACCTGCCACCCAGGGCCTAAAGACGCAACTGGCCTGAAGGGACCGCTTATCACGAAGGCGTTCTCATGCGCCGTTCAAGCCGAGAAGGAGCACTGTCAGGATGGCGGAGGTACTTGCGAGATGTTACACGATGGGTATTACACAGTCAACATTTTGTGTGTGCTATTTGGAGTTGTCACGTTTGTGTGGTATATCCGGCCAAAGGTATTGCACCTGCAGAGCCTGCCATTGAGAGCATGGCGGTTAGGCGGAGGCAGCAAATAGAATAAAGATGGGAAGAACAACTGGGGCGATGTATCGTTTTGAATAGAAGCTATTATCATTATTTGATATCTATATATATATATATATATATATGTGTGTGTGTGTAAGAGACAGGGAGACAGGTGGCGTTGTCATCTCACCGTACAAGAGAGGCACCCGACGAGGGAAGTAATCCATTCATGACGGATTTTGCTGACTACATCATCTTTTCAAATTTCCCTAAATCCGAGCGCCTTTTCTGATGGATAGATACTATTAGGAACTGTGCATGCGGACAGCCATTTCCTGCAAGTCATGTATGACGTCTAGCTTGACGTCTGGCTAGCAGCAGCCGAGCTGAGCCGAGGAATGAGAGGAGATCCGGCGCCGGCTCGGTCGCTCGCACGACAACCATACGTCACTTGAACCGCCGCCGTCCCGACCGCCGCCGCAGGTCGTCTTCGGATGTACGTACATACAGCATAAAATTAGGGGGGAAAAGAAAAAAGAAGAAAAGAGAAACTCACCGAGTTATTGCGACGACTGGGCTGATTTCTAAGCAAAGTCCCCTTGGTCGAGTGATGGTCATCAGATGTACAAGTAGAGTGTTGGGTCGACCGCCGGGATAAGAGCTGCTTCGTAGTTGTGAGCACAGGGGGCGGTGATGTATAAAAAAAAAAAAAAAAATCGGTCAGTAAGCGGGTTGGTTGGTGTCTTACCCAATTGAACTTTTTCCAAGCCAAGCCAAGCCAAGCCTTTTGACTTTTAAGATTGAATGAATTATTTGATGTTGGCTTAGAGAGGCCTTTTTCAGCTTATTCATTGGTGCTTCCTTTCATCGTCTCCTCATTTGCATTCACATACACTATCATCACTAGAACCACTACGGCTACCCCGCCAAGTCATCAACAGACCACCATAATCACCACCATCACCAACCTCTATTGTCGGGCAAAAGACAGTGGAGGGGGCTTGGCTTCACTGACATCGACTTACGTACAATACATCGCACTCACCTACCCACTCACGTATTTCACGTATTTCACGCAGAACAATGTCAACGGCCGACTCACTCCAGGCTGAAGACGCCTACTTCTCCAGCAACCCTCCGCCCAAACAACTGGCCGCACACACAGCCCTGGCCAAGGCCTTCATATCACAGCATGCTGCTTCGGACAAACGAGTGGTTCTCATCACATCGGGAGGCACAACCGTGCCCCTGGAGAAGAACACTGTGAGATTCATCGATGTGAGTGAGAAAGCCTTTTACACACACACACACACACACATATATATATATATATATATATATATACATATATTTGCATCCAATTCTTGCTCCAGGAGGCGGGCAATCATGAAAATAATTCACGAGACCCATGGCTTTCTAACTGCTCAATGCCATCCTTGCATTTAGAACTTCTCTGCCGGCACACGAGGCGCCACCAGCGCAGAGTACTTCCTCGAAGCAGGCTACGCCGTCATCTTCCTCCACCGGGAATTCAGTCTGCTGCCCTACTCGCGGCACTACTCGCACTCCACGGACTGTCTTCTCGACCTGCTGAGCGAAGGCCCCGACGGCAAGGTCGGCGTGCGCGCCGAGGACTCGGGCAAGATCCTCGGCGTGCTGAGAAAGTACAAGAAAGCGAGGGACCAAAACATGCTGCTGATACTGCCGTTTGTCACCATTGGCGATTACTTGCATGAGCTGCGTTCCATTGCGCAGCTGATGCAGCCGCTGGGGCCGAATGGCTTGCTGTACCTCGCTGCGGCGGTGTCTGACTTCTTTGTGCCCCCGGAGCGCATGTCGGAGCATAAGATCCAGTCGACGGATGCCACCGACAAATTCAAGGAGACGAGCGAGTCTTTGTCGGAGTCAACTTCTGCTTCTGCTAAACAAAGCGCCGCCGCCGCCGCCGACGACGAAGAAACCTTTGACAACTTCGACGCCTCGCCCCGTGTCCCGCGCTCCAAGCGCCTCGTCATCGACCTCGACCCCGTGCCCAAGTTCCTCAAAAACCTCGTCGACGGCTGGGCGCCCCACGGCATGATCGCCTCCTACAAGCTGGAGACCGACCCGTCCATCCTGGTCCACAAGGCGCGCTACAGCCTCGACCGCTACCAGCACCACCTCGTCATCGGCAACCTGCTCACCACGCGCAAGTGGGAGGTCGTGTTTGTCAGCCCTGGGAGGGACGACCACTGGCTGCGCGTGTCGAGGACGGGCGGCTGGGGCGACGCGGAGGGGAGGCCGCTGCGCCCGGATGAGTTGCCGGATAGGGACCCGGAGGAGGAGATTGAGGCGCTGATTATTCCGGCGGTGGCGGACCTGCATGAGGAGCATATCAAGAGGATTAATAGGGGTTGAAGAGGAGATGGAGAGAGTGAATTTGGTATATGCCGGCATATTGTTGATTTGATGTGGAACTAATGCTTTGTGGATGATGTGAACTTGATTTGACGGAAGTGTGTATTTTGTGTGTTCTGGGGGTTATCTATCACCTTTGCATGGCTGTGTGAATGACAACACTACTGCATTTACGCTGGGCTCATTTACTTGGCCATCATTCACTGCGTGGCATTCGCTTTGGTGTTCCACGTTCATTTACCTGGCCGGCAGGGTTTAATGCAATCATCAACGCAAAATCATATCTTGCATGATCATCACTCCATTCATCTAATAGCATTGCGAAATTTAAATAGTCGCAAGATAATGTGCCGTAATTGAGCCACATGTCAAGAAGGCAGTTAAACAAAACCGAAAATTCATTTCCATATACACAAGAGGACGGCAACTTGAAAGCAAAGGCGAGCAAAGATGGCTGTGACGCATAGATGTTGAACGCAATTAACGAGGGACTGATTACACCCACAAGAAACATAATTATGAAGACTTGGTTTTTACGTCGTCTAGATTAAAGCTAAATATAAATAACAACCATGTGCGAGAGCTAAACCTATATGTAATAAATAAAATGACACCAGTCTATATATGCCCTAATCTTCGGTGTAAATGCACAGCCTTCAACGCCATAACCAAGCTTTTTGCGGGATATCTCGTGAATCGTAGCATGACCCAAAAAACAACATGAATGAATGCTCAACGCTAATACTCAATCCTATCCAAGAAGCAGTGAATAAATGTCACTCACCGCTGCAGGTGTCACCACCCAGCACAATCTTAGTAATTGGCCAGCCAGTTCCTCCAGCCAAGCTGCCAAGTCTTGGCCAGAATCATGAAAACTGCAGAGCCAACGTAGATGCAGCCGGTAAAGATGATGAGGCCGTTGTAATCACCGCCATTAGCCTCCAGGATGGCTCCGGCAATGGGGATTCCAACGAGGCAAGCAAAGGAAACAATGGTGTACGTCGTGGCGTAGTACCGTCCATACTCTTGTGTCTTGCACATGCGTCCAATGCACACAGGAGCAATGGCAATACTGTTGCCACTGCCGAAGCCAAAGAGAAACGCAAAAATCACAATTCCGGCAGTGGTATGCCCAAGAGGGAGCCACACGCACAGGCAAGACACGAGGGACAGCAGAACGGAGAAGACACAAACGTTGAAGGGACCCACGACATCAGCGTAGTATCCTGGAAGAGCTCGGCCAAGGACCGAACCGGTGTTCATGATGGGCAGCAAGTGGTAGGCAAAGCTCTTGTCGAATCCCTGGTGTTGAGCATATGTAGAGATGTAGGCCAATGGAATAAACAGGGAAAACTCGAGCAAGAAAACACCGAGGGTCGTGAGCAGGAACGGGATCTGCCGGAAAATGCGAAAGTCGGGATGCGCTGTTGCGTTCTTTGCAGGCGGGAGACGCGATCGAACGAGACCGATGCCGATGACACCGCAAATCAGACAGATCAGAGCAAGAACTCGAGTGGCCCATCCAAAGCCAATGCGATCAAACAAGGAAGTGAGCATGAGCGGGAAGATGATGCCTCCGATGCCACCGGCCGTGGAGGCAATTCCCGTCGCAAAGCCTCGTCTGGCCTTGAACCAATGTCCCACCGCTGCGATACATGGCGTAAAGATGAGAGAGGTACCTAAGCCACCGAGGATTCCATAAGACAGGATGAATTGGTATAGTTCTAGCAACAGGCATTAGCAGAAACAAGCTACCAGGGGCAACGACTCAGACCTACCAGTGCAAAAGCTCATGCCTACCAAGGCGACAACAGTGCATATACACCCCGCAACAACAAGCCACTTTGGACCATACTTGTCGAATACCGGGCCAATATAGACACCGCCAAAGAAGGCCAGCCAGGTATATATGGAAAAAATCCAGCCCACAGTACCCTCGTTGTAATTCTTCAGCTGGTGGCTGCTCGTGTAAGCTTGAAACACGGCGATGCTGTTCATCAAGCCCATCGATGCAATCATGGCGAACCACGAGCCTGCCACAACTAGCCATGCCCTGAGTCCACCCTCCGGGTATGTCTCTTCGTATGAGGCCGTTGATCGGACGGTTTGCCGCTTCTCCAGTTCGGAGCCGCCTTGCTGATGCACTTGAGGGCCGCTCTTTTCTCCAACGGTCTCATTATCGACGGTTGAGCTATCAATCCGCTCAAACTCCTCGGGCTCCTCGTGGAGCGCCCTTGAGTTGACTTGGTGGACATCCATAATGTCGTCGTTGTCGTTGTCGGAGTCGTTGAATAGGAATGATGTATCGATTGGGAGCAGACACGAAGACACCCTTTTGCCCTTCTTTTCCTAGCCTCTTGTCCACGAAACCCTTTAACACTGCACTCTGGAGAATACTGACATGGGGGGAGAAAACAAGAAAGAGAAGGAGAAAAGAAATTAGGCAGTATGACTAGGAATATGTAACAAAAATTAATTTTTTTGTCAATAGGGCGTGGCGATTAAAGTTATGTAACGGTAATAAGAAGCCATCTTCGGTCCCCGGCGCGGGGCGACAACCGTTGTCGGAGTGGAACCAAGAGAGAAGCATGGCCCGGAAGTCCTGCTTCTGGCGCCGAGCCATTGGGTAATGAAAACTCATCATTTGCTGCCCTGGATTTCGCAATTGTTCCCCGAGACGAGCTGACTCCCTCCGGCCGCATTGCCCTGACAGACGGGCTTCGCTTTCTTGGGGGGGGGGGGGCAATACCTAATTAATGCTGCGGCCAAAATCTTTTTCGTTCTTTATCCTCTGGCAATGAGCTGCGGCCGATCCACCCAAAAGTAATCTTGGTTCCTTACCGACTACATGGGGATTGGCATTGTGTATGCAAATGCGAGGATGACATTTCTGCAGCATTCGAGGTGAGAAGCGAGATGTTACAGCAGCAGTAAGCGTTTGTGATGAACCTGCAGAAGCAGCTCCGAGATGGTCATGTCATGCATGCCCTAGGAGGCTGGCTGATGAATTGGTGCATTTATCCGCCTGTCCAACCAGGCAGAATATCAGCCTTCAGCTTGACAACCTTGCATCAGCTACCCTGATCTCAGACACGGCACACCATATGATCTACATACATACATACCACTCGGCATGGCTCCCAACGATGTAACCTGTAACCAGAATCATCGATCGCCTCCCATCCTTCTGTTGCCGCTGGCAACGCTGGGCAACTGGCAGCTGTAAATGCCCCACGGCGGACCCATTGTTAAGGTTGAAAAAAAAAAAAACCAGAGGCTAGCAGCGGCTACTTCTACGACGGCGTGCTCCGGCTTCCGAACGCTCCACCATGCAGGCCAACCCCATGGAGAAGAGCAGAATTTTTTTTTCTTCATAGGAATGGTTGGAAAATCAGCCATTGACTTTGGAGGGCGAGGGAGTCAATTAGGAAAGGTTTGAGGGCCATGTTTATGTAATTTTGGCAAGAATTGGAGGAAGTTTGTTAATCCGACACTTGCCAAGGATGGAAATATCCATGAAACCCTCCTTCCTTCCTTCCTTCCTGCCTGCCAGGAACGTTAAAACTATTGGTTAAGGAAGTCTTAGCTTAAGTTAACGTTGGTGATTGCCTCATAATAGATTATGTTGAAGAGATATATGCTTTTACTAGAGGGCCTGATCCATCAATGGTGCGCCGTATGAGAAATATATCACCTCGACTCCATCTGGGGGTAAATAGTGATAATCCGCATTGTCATGTTCAAGTATCAGCACTTGTATAAGAAAACGACACTGATCTTGAGAAGTAGATTACTTATGCTTCAACCAACTGGTTAAAACACCATATCTATCTAGCCATGAATATAAAACTGAAAAAAGATCATCTTTGACCCTTTTGAACCAAACCCATGCGCCGAAGCATGCCAAATTCGCAACCAAAGCCAAACAGCCATATTCCTCTTCATGCCTCATCATCCTCAACCTCCTCCACAGTCGTATGCCTCAACGTAGCCGTGGATCGCTCATCTTGCGCCTGACTTAACTCCTGCTGCCCCTGACCATCACCATCACCACCACCGGACGCCATTTTCAAGTATCCCTCCTGCTCCAACCGGTCTGCCTCCTCAGGCTCCATCAGTCCGCCCTGTCCCTTCCCCTTATTCATCTTCATCTGCACCGACGTAGGCACAAATGCCGCCACCGCCTCCTTTCGCAGATCCCGCACCATAGGCTTCGCTTCATACACCGTCTTATGCTCAACCACTGTAGCTGCCCTCTTCTCCTTGCCCTCGTCATTATCTCCTTCGTGGTTCGCGTCGCCCTGCCTTGCTGCGTTTTCAGCATCCCTCTTTGCCCGGCGCTTCGCGTACCACTTATCCATCTCTGCTTTCGGTATCGGCGGCGGCGTGTCCCTCGGCATGGGAATACTCCTGACATCCTCCGGCACGTCATCATCACCGCTCGACCCATCGCCATCACCGCGTCTCCTCTTACCCAGCCGCGAACCACTACCGTCGTCGTCTCTTCTCCATCCGCCGCGACTCAACTCCGGCGCCTTATCCCCCAGCGCTTCCCTCGCCTTCTTCACAGACTTGAGCTCCTTCTCCAGCCCTTCCAGGACTTGCTCTTCATGGCGCGTCAGCTTTCCACCCCCTGTAGCAACCGCTTTCAGGTCGTCGATCTGTTTCTGTAGACGCTCGGGGTTCTTGCGCGCGAGTTTTTCATTGCGGCGGTTTTGGGCTTCGGCCTTTCCTAGGAGAAGAAAACAGAAGGGCGCGTTAGAATTCGGGTCGTGGCACGCGAGTGGAGGAGCTTGGTACCTTTTTTGAGGTCGCGGGCTTTGTCGGCTTTGCGCTGGGCTTGGACGGGGTTGTAGTTTTTCTCTTTGGGCATTGTTATTCTGGGTGTGACGGGGGATTCTGCTCTTTAATATGGCTGCACAAAGATGTTGAGGGGAGGGCCCTGCTGTGACGGAAAGTTGGAACGTGGATATTTGATGGTTATTTTTTTGTTATGTTGCAGTATTAATTAAAGGGATGTTTTTTCTGGAAGAGCTTCGCTGATATCATGGTGGGGTGCATATGGGAGGCTGCATACATGACTGGCCAATCGGTTTCAGACTACGGAGTAGGTTTATCTATCTTTACTCTCAACATCTACGTGAGAAGTTAAATATTAACCTCATTATGCATATTTTCGGATTCTCGGAAATATATCCTTGCTCTTGATCTGATTTTTGGATATATCCTCTTAGCTTTAGTTGGACAGCCCACTTACACAATCTTGCCCAGTGCAATTTGCTTCTGATTCGCGTTGCGCATCAATGCTCATTCAAGAGTTTCTATATTGCCACATGAACTACAACACCGTCCATATTTCATTAAACATGAAATCACAAGGCCCAAAGAGCCATCATAACAGTCTATCCCAAAAACGCTATAACCATAAACGCCAAGGAAATGCTCAGCAATGAGACATTTGCACCCACTTTACCGCACCCACTTGCCTCCCTCACAGGATCATCCCCGACTGGCTGGCTAATCCAATCCTTTGGTATCTGCGTTATAAAGTCATACCAGTAGTTCCCAACCAGCTGGTATCCAAAATTCGTCGGGTGGATGCAATCTCTCAGGTTTTGCGTCTCAAAGTTGGAAAAGTCTACTGCTAAGACATGCCGTCCGGACGCAAGCCGCTCTGCAACCACTTGTGGCACTAAGGACTGATATATCTTGGTTTGCGGTTCCTGGTCGGCGTTGCAGGTGCCGATGATCATGGCGACGAGGACAACAGCGTCGGGGCAGGCTTGCACTACCTTGTCGATGAGCTGTCCGAGGCGCATGGCGGCTTCTCTGGGGTCATGGCCCTCGGTGGAGATGGCACTGTTGGGGTTCATGTCATTTGTGCCTGCGTGTATGAGGACGATGGTGGGCCGTTGCTTGAGAGAAGGGTCTATATGATCCGAGATATATTGAATGGTTTTGCCATTCCAGGCAGCCTGCATTCGAGACAGTGTCGGTCAGCTATCTGATGTCTTTGACTCTGAGTCCGATGCTGTATTGAAGGGGGTTTCCTTACAAACCATCCATCTGTCATATTGCCATCGGATTGATCGCTACCAGCAAACACGACCTTGTCCTCTGCAAAAGAAAAGAAATACATCAGTTTGTCCGCCCTCGCCCTATTTTCATCATGGGGTTATCTGGATATCTTACGAGATAGATTCTCGCGCAACCTCAGTCTATACCCATTGCCATCACCGGAATCTTGGTCACTCATGAAGCCATAAGTAATGGAGTCTCCCGCGCAGAGAATGCGCAGCTCGGTGCCAGGTTTGATGCCCTGCCCCGATGTCACGTTTGTCACCGCCAGCGGACTAAGAGGTATTCGAACATCCGCTATGGTGAGATCGTCAGACCTCTGTAATGTCAGACTTTGTAGTGGAGCCACAATTGCGCACACTGAAACAAAGTAGAAAAGCACCGCTGTGGTCACAGCCGCTGACAGTACTGTCCTCATTGCAAGGGAATCTTTAGCCTTGCGCGACCTAGATGGGGTGGAAAAATCCCACGATGCGGAAATTTTGGATATATGTACCCACGCCTTTCATTTACATGATGATTTCTTCGCTGACATCCTCTTCCGGCAATGAATTGGCTTATTGTTCCCTACTAATATAGTAACAAGCAACCACGGTTGGTCGTCCACATCATGGAAACCCACACGCAGGTAGGATCTGCGCCAATTACGACTGGGTAGCAACCTAGCTCGGATTTGGGATGCCGAGTCCAAGGCTGAGCCGCAGGTTTGCTTCTATTTCGCCGTTTTCCCAGACAATAGGAGCCATCTCGAAGCTAGGCCTCCGTGTGAGTCGGACCGGCGAACTGCGACTCGGTCCATGAATAACCAACAAACCAATGAAAATTCTCGGTTTCTAGGTCAAGCCGATGCCAAGAGGGGATTGAAATCCTAGGTTGTTACCATTTAGATATTTTTATCGGGTCCTAGAAGAGGGTCTAGAAGGCCGGACATATCACCATGTGCGCCGAGCTATGGGAAAACAGGTTCCCAGAATAGTAAACCCTGGCGTAGCGTGTTTGCCTCCCAGCCGCGGGCCGCCCATGGCTTTAACAACTAGCCGCACAATATTCCCGAAATATACTGGAGGCTGTCAGGTTCGCGAATTAAGCAAGCTGGGGTTTTCTTTCACTGTACGATTTTTGTTTTGTCGGCGTCATCTGCCGTTTTAAACACTGTCGAGGATCACTGGTTATGTTGGCACGAGATCGGCTCTTTAACCACCGAGAAAAGAAATTCTGCTTACTTGGAGAGCTCACTGCTGGGCGAAGCAAATCCACTCTACATCGTCACCATACATCCTCCCCATTAGGAAAAAGTCCTTCCAGAAGGTTTGCGTAGTCTAAAGTCAGTAAGCAAGTCGGGATCTGCGATAAATCTGATTGCCAGATGCTTTTGGGATTTTCTCATCCCTGCATAGAGCACTCTTTGAACAAGCTAAGAGTCCGAGCACTAGAACAGTTGAAAGTGTCAACCCTGTGGAACAAAACTCCAGTTTTCTCATGACTAAAATTGTCTGACCAACGTTGGATATTGGTCCTGATGGCTGTCCTTGTCTGCCTGACTACATCAGTTGTCGGACCTTAACGCTCACATAGATGCCTCTTTTTGTTAGATGAATTCCTGATAATTCTAACCACAACTAAAGTGGAAGAGATTTTTATGTGCCTGAAAGACGGCAGAATTTTCCAGTTCGATTTGCGTCGGGACCTCCTCTGCCAGGCTGGCTGTGCCAGGAACGTCTAGCACCAACCGTGGCGTTTTGCTCTAGTCTAGTAGTCACTTTCCAACGAGCACCATCGCGATGGTCCGAAATGCAAGGAACCACTTAAAAGGTAAAAAGAAGCAGTTGTTACATATAAAGCTGGTAGTCGTGGTAGTCTTCGACACTGCTAGCAATGAATGTTCACCATGCTGCGATCGACTTGTGATGCGACGACGCTTGATGTGACGGTGGCTATAACCGGCTCAATGGCCCCTGGTCTAATATTTCGGTTTCCCAAAAAAATGAAAATGAAAATACAAATAGTGGCAAATGCAGGAAGACTAGAACTTATAGACAAGAACGGCACAGTTGAGAATCCTAGTACTTGTCCTCCATTGGCTTTAAGCCCTTGTGCGTTCGTCGTGGATTATAACGGCATCACATGCGTGTTCTTGTGACCGTTTGAATTCACACTTGTGAACGGAGCGCACATCGGTCGCAAGCCGCGGAAAACCGCATTGGCCAGGCTCAGTCAGTCGCAGAAAGCAGGGCTTCCAATAACAGCGAGTTAAATTGAAGGCAAGCCAAAATGTCAAACATAGCTAAGCTCGGTACCGGAAGCTGTTTCGTAGCTGGTTTCGTGGTCGACTAAGTCTCTCCCGAAGACGGCGTTCTCTCGGGATATGGGCGATTGTGAGCGGGATACATACATACCATAGCGTCCGACAGGGCTCAGCAGGAACTATACTTCTTCTTCTTCTTCTTCTTCTTCTTCTTCTTTTTCTGCCAATATTTACAAGCAACGCTGCTGATCATGATGGGGTAGCATCCAGTCTTTAGGACTGGCGTTTTCTTGGGATCAAGAGCTATGAGCGGATCGATGGCAGGACACACGATCGAATAGACTAACCACCATCGCAAACGGCATAGGCACAAGCCCACTTGTTTGAGTGGTTTCCAGCCTTTATGTCAAGGGCGCCGTGAGCGCCGGCAGCATCCATACATAACTGGAGCTAGGTTCAATAAATAGGTACGGGAATATGATTTCATTAGTACTGTTGTAGTTAGCCGGCCGACAGAGGCTGAAGATGGGCAGTTCGGCAGAGGTGGGGGCGCCACCTTCGGGCGTGTTGTGGGCGAGCGAAGAAGACCGCGCGTTTTGTGGTTTTGGTGAGACCTAGTCAGTCCATCTAACTATTAAATAGGTCCTCCGTACTCTTTGTTCCTCTGCCTACCAGGTGGGATCACTTTGTTGTTTCGCCCTTGTGGTAGATCTAAGCTCGCTTTGAGTATATATTTTCCGAATATAGCTGCTCATTCCTAACATTCAGACGGCTTTTTAAAACTTGTCCTCGGCTGATGGCGTGTCGACGGTTTGCCTGTCTCACCTAGCTTTGTCCGCCATGCTCCAATGGCAGAGCATGGGTGGCGTTCCGTTGTCTTGGGAGGATCGAGAGGTGGGTTAATAGCGGATACTGGAAAAAGAACCCAGAGACTGGAGGTTCCGATGCACGAGAACGAACCGGCTATGTTGGATGCCTGGAAACTTGGGGGGCTTGCTCTGGAATCTTGGCAGACACAGTCTAGGACCCGCAAGCACATGTCAGAAGAGTTGGTCAGCAGAGATAAAGCTTGCCCACCACACACAATGGCAGCTGTGGCGCCTCGATAGGAGCTGCGTACCTTATACATGGCTGAGCTGCACGCCAGAGTCATGACTTGCTGGTACTGAATACCTGCTGCGTGATCTTGCATCCATCTCATGCGAGTCGGTGTGTGCACCTGCGTCTTGATGCGTTGAACCTGTCTCGTTTAGGCAGAGCGTGGTTGAATCGATCAGCAGTGCGGCTGCTGATACTGACGGCACTCTCCATACAGAGGCAGAATTATAATAACCATGACTGATGCTTGATTGAAGTCGGCAGCGAGATGAGTGCGACGCAGAATTAACGTATCGAACGAGTTTGTGGCGCCAGTTCTGACCGCTTTTGCCATTTGGCGAAGTCTGAATTCAATCTCGGCTACGGCAATAATCCGACGGGTACGGAGTATTATTTTTGCTGCCGACCTGGCAGTCGTCCATCCATCATGATAATCACCTCTAAGACTACCGAGTCGAGCGCCCCTTCAAGTTAATTGATGATCCCATACAGCGAATCGAGGCTTGCTATTGAGGCCTGGAGTCCGCAATGCTCTTCACGTGCCCCAACTATTGATTAGTTACCAACAAGGACGGCCCTGCCTGGGCTGTTTTCTCCAAGAGAATGTGAAGGGCGATGGACAGATGGATGGATGACGGACTGAACCACCATCTCCCTGGTGGTTTTTGGGCGCCTCCTCGCCTCCCCCACGGGCGCCCCCACAAGGCAACGCATGAGGAAACCAGGGTTCATGGCTCGTCTCCGAGACTACTCCAGAAGGTGGAGGTGGTACCTATATGCAGGTAAGGTGTGTATGTCCCTAGTATCCGGCATGATGATTTCTGCAATATTTGACGGGCCATCGCCCAATATGAACAAATATCCTTACGTCTACCGATTATGTATTTGTAGAATGTGACCGGGTATTCTGTCCCGAATTAATACATGTACATGCAAAGCAGAAGCACATGCTGGCGCGCCACGAGCCCAAAACAGTTGCGGATGAAGCTCTAAGCAAACTTGATGCTAGCGATGACGGCGGCGGGTTGAAACGCCAGGACATGAGCCCCTCCGCCACGAGCGACGGCGGCTCTCATCTCATCAAGCCAGTAATACACTTGCACAGTCCCTGATGGATGCGAAATGAGAGAAATGCCGGGACAATGCTTCTCACTCGACCCCGCCTCTACTGTTCAGCAGCAGCAGCAGCAACAGCAGCAACAGCAGCAGCCATCCATTGCCTCCAGTCCTGTGTCGCAGCGCTGGTCATCCGAATCATTAAGGGCCCGTCCCTTGCGCTCGCTGATCAGTGTCCATTCTTGCTTTTCTCTTGAGCGTCTGCATGTCCTGATTGCCGGGCTTCAGAGCCATTTTCCAGGGTCCAAGGCAGATGGGGCCTGCCCCTCATGTGTGTCGCATGTACAGAGTACATGACGGGCAAAATACCACGCGTTTGGTATCCCCGGTGTAAGAGCTGTGGCCGTTAACAGGAGGGTCTGGCTCGAGAGTACTCCGTTAAGCGTACCCACCGGCGTATGGTACCTCGCAAACTGGCGCCAACGGTCTGGGTTCTAGGTGCTACTTGGGTGGGCAGTGGATCTGCTCAGCGGGCCTGGAGCTCCGTCTCAATCATTATTCTATAGGCCGTGAGCGGCCTTCTGGCAGCCCTGGAGCCCTGGACATCGGACCTACTTGTAGCCCAGTAGCGTGGCCGCAGCGGCAGCAGCAGCGGCAGTAATAGCGGAGCCAGTCAAGTCAGTCATCCATCTTCCTCGGGCCTTGGATGCTTGGTGGTGGCGCGGGTACGGAGTACTTAAATCTAAATGGATATATGTATTAGTATCCAAGTACATACATGGGCAAGGGACGGACTGCTGCACTGCGTGCGTCAATCGGTCTTGGCAGCCCGAAGCATTTTATTCAATTCAGTGGATGGAGTCCGATCCAGTCCAGTCCAGTCCAATTGTCTCCATCGCTTGTTCCTCGACAGCCTCTTCTGGCCCAAGCATTGCATCCGTTCTCGCTCTCTCCCATCTAACCCTTCTTTAGCTCAAATCCTCCTGTGTACGGAGTAGTGTAATCATTGTTCATCTCGTTCTTCTTTTTTCCCCTCATCGTGCGCTCGACACAGCTTGAAGGCTTCGATTCCCCTCCTCATCCATCCAGCCAGCCAGCATTTACTGCCTTGCTAGCGTCAACATACAACAGCTCTTCCCTGAGCGTTTCACAGCCTACATAGACAGGCGGACATACAGACAGACAGACAGACAGACAGACAGACAGACAGACAGACAGACAGAGCTAACCCACGCCCACGTCCAACCTCAGCGGCAGCTCAGAGACAGAGACAGAGACACGCAGAGACGCAGCGAGAAAGAGAGGAGAACGAGCGCCGCCGCCGGCTACCCCTTCCAACATACACACATACTGGTACACACAAATATACACACACACATACACCGAGGGGTTTCCGGCTGTTTGGCCGGTCAGGCTAATAATAATCAAATCATCCTACCTGCTGACGGTGAAAGCAAGCCGCCTGCATTTCTGCCGCATCTCTACTAGCTGACCCGCCCGGCCTGACTGAGTGCGGCGCTTTTCCCTCGCACCTCGCCTACTTATTCGTCCAGGGTTGTTCGCACCCCAGCTCTCAACTAGGTTTGGCTAGTACAGAGAACGCTACGTCGAATAATACAGGGGCCTCTTTTTTTCTTCCTCCTTCACACCATCTCCGAACGCACCCCTCCAACTCCTCTCCAGCCATCGACTCTTCGCCCACCGTGCCTACATTGCCGTAAAGAGAAGGGTGAAAAAAAAAACAAATTAGAACAGAACAGGGCAACATCCAGCGCCAGAATACAAGCAGACGGACAGATAGACGCTGTCAAGCGTTGCTTCTCAGTACCCAGCCGTCCATGGCCACAGTCAGCCAGTTTGCGATGCACCCGACAACGACAGAACACGACTACCGCTTCCCGCGAAGACCCGAATCCCATCGAAGCACCGATCGCGGGTTCGCACGCATGGACGAGCGAAACGACGACGACGACTTTTCCCTCACCAACGGCGATGCCAGCAGCAAGCCTCGCTCCAACGGCGCTTTCAACGGAAGCAGCCCCGTGATGGAGGAAGATGTCCTCGGAAGCGCCCTATTCCCGTCTCTCGAGACCGCCGCCAGCGACTCTCCCAGCAGCATCGAGCAGATGCAGCACCAAGACCCGCTGGCTGCCCAGGTCTGGAAATTCTTTAGCAAGACGAAGCAGCAGCTGCCAAACCAACAACGTATGGAGAATTTGACATGGCGCATGATGGCCCTCAATCTGCGCAAGCGTCAGCAAGAGCAGCAGAGGCAATCTAGGTACTTTTTTTCTTTTTCCTCGCTTCAGTTATTATTGCTCTTTTGCGCCTCCTCCGCTTGTCGCCGAAGTGCCTTATCCACCAAACTTCGTCAACTGTTTCATCGCCACGTTGTAAAAAAAAATTCTCCCCGATAATTTCTTTTTAACCTGATTTCCTTGCGAATTTCTTCTTCTTCTTTGTCTTTGCCTCTTCTCTTTTCCACGCGATGCCTCACTTGTGCAGGCTCTCTCTCTCTGCTGGGCAACAAAAACCGAATGTCTTAGTGCCAACAACTGACAGTCTCTTTGTTACAGGGCTCTTCAGCAGGCAGCAGCAGCGCAGAATGCCCCCAGCGGCATCGCCCAGCAGCTGCGCCAGACCTCCGACATCAATGGCCAGAGCTTGGATGCCATGAACATTGACGACTTCATTTTCTCGGAAGATGGAGCGACTCCAGTTAGCGACAACTCACCTCAGCCTGCCGTCCAATCGTCATTTAAGCAGCCTGCCGCAATGGAGAGGAACAAATCCTCCAACTCTCTTACTTCCGCCATCCCCATTAAACAGCGCAAGGAAGGGTCCGGCCAATTCGTGCCGCAGTCTGTGCCGCACCACCAGAGGGGTCGCAACGACGAATTCAACTATCTCCAGCGACACCATCGCAAAACCAGTATTGACGATCGTCGGGTGAGTCTTGTTTTATTTTATTTCAATACCCCGTGTATTCCTGTTGCTTGTTGTCTTCGTACTCTACTGTTCATCACATCTTGTCTTGCCTTACTCACACATCTCTTCCTCTAGACAAGAAAACGCCCTGCCAACTTCTCCCCTCATGTTGGTGCAACCAACACTACCAGCAACTCAGGAGCCATCAACCTAGATTTGGAGGCGGAGGCGGAACTTCACGGCTACTCGCTCGACAATTCAAGCGGCGTCTCAATGCCTCATCATATTCCGCAGAACAACCACGGCGTTCCTTTCGGCCTCGACACATTCATGGAAAACGACCCCATCATCAACTCCGCCAACTTCCAGCAAAATTTCTCGTTTTCTCCTTCTACTTCTCCAATGATACCCAGTGGTCCTTTCTCCTCTATGTATAACAACAACTCAATCATCTCTTCCCTCAACAACAATGACTTCTACTCTCCGAACAACTCTGCGTTCCCTTCAGGCACGTCCACTCCTCACCCGATATCCGAAAATGACGGCCTTTACTTTGGATCGCAAGACATGCGCCAGCATCGTGCCCAAGGCTTTCGACAAAGCCAATCCGGTATTGCGAACCACATGAACCAGCACCTTGTGTACAATGACTCCAACGCTCAACGAAGTGGAAGCAGCAACAATAGCGGATTTCCCACCGCTAGCACAGGTTCTGAGAACGTTTCCGCCTACAGCACGGCCCCTAGTTCCTTTGGACACATAGATCCGATCCAAGTCTTCCAGACAGACTCACAAGTACCTTCTCCTGGGATGTCGATGCCTCAAGGCAACACACTGGGTTTTGGAGGCGATTCAGATGAAGATGATGGCAATGCTTTTATGGATAGAAACATGGCTATGCACAACGATTTCACGTCAACTGTGGACGAGGCAGGTTCGCTTGGCTGGGATGCCTCACTTCCTGGCCAGTTTAGCACGCAGGCTGCTCGGTTCCCGGGTGGCCCGCCTCGCAAACAAGTACAAATCGGCGGCACCACAACAGACTATGTCGAGAATAATGGGGAATGGGAAGCACATGGGTTGAGCCGATCTCACTCCCAGTCAGCAAAGTCTGGCAGCGACAAGCGACAATCAAGGCTTCCCCGAAACTCCTCAACGCCATCCCATCTGGCCAATAAACACAGCGGCTTCGAACAATTAGCTCAGTCTCTCCCAAATTCACCTGGCGGCGATGCGCCAGGAACAATGTCAGGGTTCTCGTCTGTTGCGCCCAGCAGACCGTCTTCACCACCGCCGGGCTCCAAGCACGGCTCCTCGACCAACCTGCAGGCGGCTAACGGTGGTCAGGGTGAGAGCGGCCCTCCCACGACTTGCACCAATTGCTTTACCCAGACTACCCCGCTGTGGAGACGAAACCCCGAGGGCCAACCTCTCTGCAACGCTTGCGGTCTTTTCCTGAAACTGCACGGCGTGGTGCGGCCGCTCAGCCTAAAGACGGACGTCATCAAGAAGCGGAACAGAGGTTCCGGGGCCAATCTGCCTATAGGGGGGAGGAAGAAGAACTCGGGTGTGAACTCGACTTCGGCTTCGCGAAAGAATTCGTCCTTGTCCATGGCTACCGCGGCTGCCCCTCAGCAGGCGGTCACACCACCTTCAGCAAATCGCGCTGGCAGCCTTAAGGAAGGTGATAGTCCCGGCAGCACTGGAGCCCACACCGCTGGCAGCACACCAAATAGCCAGTATGGGGGATCGACGGGGGTTGTGGGCGGGAAAGGTGTGGTGCCGATTGCTGCAGCCCCACCTAAAACGACCCCGGGACCAGGAGCCTCGTCATTGTCCAGGCCTAGTACTGCGTCATCGAAGCGACAGAGGAGACACAGCAAGAGCGATACTATAAGCTCATCATCTGCCATGGACATTGATGCCCCTGGCGAACCCAACATTACCCGCTCATTAGGAACAACACCCAGCATGCCTTCTATATCTGGCACAATGATGTCAGGCAGCAACTTCTCCACCGGTCATCGCTCAATGACGGGATCAAACATGGTATCCATGGGCGGTAAC
The DNA here is from genome assembly GCA_930272545.1 of Sphaerostilbella broomeana. NCBI lineage: Eukaryota > Fungi > Ascomycota > Sordariomycetes > Hypocreales > Hypocreaceae > Sphaerostilbella > Sphaerostilbella broomeana. The sequence continues at coordinate 19,024 of CAKNET010000096.1, read as the reverse complement.
CAATCCAACTTGATGGGCAGAGCCTCGTCGGGACCTCAAGAGTGGGAGTGGCTTACGATGAGTCTTTAAGAACATATCAATTGCGAGCACGGGGCGGGTAGCAACCCACGGCATGGCATCTACCAAGTGAGGGGTTGATACGGGGGCGGCAAAGTGAAAGTTCGTAATCACTCGAAGAACTTTTGCCCAGCGTCGGCGACTATATAGATGTGCGGACGAAGGACATTTCAACAAGCGAGGTAAAGCAGCCGAACATTACTATTATATCTATGGTCGGCAAATCTTGACGTCTTAACGGAGGATATTTGGGGCGTATGGAAAGGGCATCTTTACGGCGTGTGGGTTCATACAATGATACCTCGGTCTGATTTCTGTTTATTGGGTTAGGGGAGGGGCACAGGCTATTTTCAGTTTGATAATTATATTGGAACCATATATTGGTGGAAGTATGACGGACTATTTTCGAGAAGAGAGTAACTAACCTTGGGTGGTTCAGTTTCGAGTTTTATTTTGTGGTTGGGAGGGGAAGAGGTTATGTTATTACTATCTGATCTAATTATCTAATTAGACGGATGTCTTGGATACTACTTATTATACACTGGCAGTCTTGTTTTTTTGGAGAGCTACTGCTAGTGTCCTGAATAAACACTCAACACACACAAATACGACGGACGGCCGCTACAATTTATTTTTTTATTTTTTTTTTCTCCGTTGACTCTTTGGTTTGTTTTTCTTATTTTCTGGGTCTCGGGGGTTATTGTTCTGATTATATGCGTGCAATGAATGAATGAGTGAGTGAGTGAGTGAGTGAGTGAGCGAGTGTGTGTGTGTTTGTCCTACTACTAGTAGGTAGTGTTGGTGGGAGACACTCTCAATCCGATCTCTTCTGTCTTCGTTTCAGCGTCTTGGGTGGATGGATATGGGGTTTTCTTCTTCTTCTTCTCCTTTTCTTGCTGTGGGCCATTCATTCTATGAAGATGGCAGTGTATAGGGCGATTAATGGGTTGGATTTATGCAAGGAAGGGAAATAACCTGTTTTGAGATTTGATAAACTGCTAGGTATTAGGAATCAAGTATGCATTAAGAATTTAGCACTTTATACTGTGTATTGTTTGTTTCAACCTCAGCCAAGGTAGAATGGGTTAGCTAGCCTTGGTACCCTTACAATACACTTAAGCCACTCATATAGTAATCACATCACCCATTAAAGCAAAACAATTAGCACTAGCTTTACAAAATTCATACATTCAATTGTCTACCCTTTGAATCGTGCTCTACATATACGGGACCCTGCCCCAGGGATGGATGGATGGATGGACGCCATACCAACACCTACAAAGCCTACCTGCCCCCTTCCCTTCCCTTCCCTTCCCCCCTTCACATGCCGCAACCTAAAAGCCATAACACAGGCCTCGCTCAAACACCAATCCCTAATTCCAATATCCCTCTTCCAACTCCAGCTAATGTCTTCAACAAAAGAGCATACTTAATAAAAAAAAAGCACAAATACGAAGCCAGCACCATCAACCACGGCTAATTAAAAGGAGGTAAAGTTGCAAGCGGTCGACAGGCAAGTAGGTGGAGTCGACAAACAAAATAATCAAAGCAAGAAACCCCCAACTCTCAACATTGCTCTGCCCCTCAACGGAAGCGGGTGAAAACCAGATCAAAGTACCTGCTGGCGTATCACAGTCCTGCGATAATCACGTCTAGGCCACGATGGCTCACTCTAGAGCATCGTTCCAAACGCGTCATCGGTAGGAATACGCTTCCGCGGGCTGCCTCCATCCTCCGTTGCCGGCTTGCGATGTCGGAAGGTGAAGCCAACAAAGAGGCTTTTGCTCATTTCATCGTCACGATCAGCCATCGACTCCAATGCAGCTTGTTTGTCATGCACCTCCTTGTACTTGGCCATATCGGCCTCATTGCCAAAGTCGTCAAAATAGCCGGCATCTGTCTCTGAATCCAACTCAGGCACAAACGGCGCTCTAGTTTGCCGAAGTGTCTCCCAGTCGACCTCAGCAAAGTATTGATGACTGCAGATGTCCTTGATATTGGAAAATCGTCTCGACCGAGAGTTAATGCATCTATGAATTCGCAGGTCAGTGATCATGAACTTTAAGACATGGATGGCGGTGGAAAAAAAATTTCATGGGGATATCCGTAATTCAATGAAACTCACGTTGTGATGAAATTCCAGGTTCTGTTGCTCAGGAAGTAGTTGGGATCCTCCCAAACAGGTCGCTTAAGCACCTCCTTCCAGTGCTTCAGGTTACGCCAGGTCTCGTCCGGTGTCGAGCCAGCAAATGGAGGAAAACCAGTCAAAGCCTCGAACAGCATGCACCCTAAGCTCCAGTAATCTACCGTAAAGTCATACTCCTCCCCTCTAAGGACTTCGGGGGCCATGTAATCGGGCGATCCTACAATGGACTTGGCATAGTTGACGTCGTTTTCACGCATTGTTCGGTAGCTCTCGCGTCGCTCAGCCACGGTTCGCTGCTCAATCGGCTTTCCAAACGGAACAGAAGTCTCGGATGCCTCTTCGAGCTTTATTCGCATTGACTCGATCTTGGAAGGAGCCAAAACACCAGCCGCAAGGCCAAAATCAGTCAGCTTGATATGTCCCGTAGAGTCAACGAGAAAGTTCTCGGGCTTGAGATCTCGATGAATGTATCCGAGCTGATGAAGAGCGTCAACGGCGCAAAACATCTCAGCAATGTAGAATCGGGCATGACGGTTGGACAGCACCCCCGTGTTGTTAAGGAGGGTGCGGAAATCACCGCCTGGCACGTATTCCATAGCAAGATAGATGCTCTTGTCATCCTGGAACGAGTATAGCAATCGGACGAGCCACTCGCTCTGGGCGGTAGTCAAGATGTCACGTTCTGTGAGAACATGGCGGACTTCGTCGAGCTTGAAAAGCAACTTCTTGCTCATGACTTTCAAGGCACACACCTCGCGGGTATCCTTCTTCTGTGCGAGGAAGACCTGGCCGTATCCACCCTGACCGACTTGTGTGAGAATTTGGAAGTCGCCTTGTCGTAGACGAATTCGGCGCTTGCGAAGGTTGGCACGTTCTCGACCTGCGTACTTAGACCACATCTGTCGATGAGTGTCTTCGTCAGTTTCTGGTGGAGGTGGGAATTCGGATTTAAAAGCAGAGAGGCGCTTCTGCCTCGAGCCGACATAGGTAAGTAGGTCAAAGTAATAGTCAAGGAAATCTAGTTCAGGTCAGCATTTGCGCACATTATTAGTCGTATGCTCAAGGAGGATCGTTTTACTCACAGAGCTGTGTTACATTAACCATTCGACGAACATTCGGTCTCTGAAGAATCTCGCGCTCTTCTGGGGTCAGGCCGCGCGAAGTATTAAACTTCTTGGTTGAAGTAAGAGGACGATCCTTAGTCTCGTAGAGCTGTTGGCGGGATAGGGCAGCATGGCTGTGATGCTGCTGCGGGTCGTGAGCGCCGAGTCGAGTCACCGGCGGTGTGTTCTCCTGGCCATGCTTCTTCAGGGGACTGGTTGGTGATCCTCCTTTGTGAATGACACTGTCATCGACATTGGGGCTAAACTCGTCCAAGGGCTGTGCATTGGTCTTGCCGGGCGAAAGCGGAGTGACGACACTCTGAGGGCGCGTCAACCTGACAGGAGAATCAAAGCCGCCGGAATTGAGGTTCATAGCGTTATCAAAGGCAGTGGGGAGATCGTGGGCGCCAGGTACGTTTGTCCTTTTGCTAGGGCTGCCCTGAGGCGTGCTGGCAGGGTTGATGAAGCTGTTGATGCTGATATTCTTGGTCGGGGTAGAAGGGCGAAGCGAGGCGTCCTCGGTTGACGCTGTCGCTTTGTCCTTGCTCCCCGGGAAGAAGCTGGACATGAAGCTCGCCATTGTCGCTTTGCAGGGGCCGTGACGTGGCGGGTGGGGGGGAGGAGAGATCTCGATAAAGCAACGAGGTGAATCGGTCAAAAGAACGGTGGAAGACGCGCGCGCACAGGTAATCGGGAGTATCAGAGGAGCTGCTTCTCCGTCTGTACGTTTGCGGGTCTCCCCTTTGTTCAATCGAGCAACTGTCAAAGGTGTTGCGTGAAAGAGAAGCGTGTTGGAAAGCCGACTTGCAAGATGCTATAGCGATATGACGAGGGGACAGGTCAGCGGGGGGGAGGGACACGACAAGGGACGGGACAATAGAGATAGATGGAGGGGAAATGGAACTCACCTCTCTTCTGCAATTGCAGCGGGGACCAGAGGTAGGAAGGAGTAGATGCGATGCAATAGCGACTTCTTTGCAGAAGACAGAGTTTCTGGCTCTCTCTATCTTGGCCTGTAATTGCTGCCGGTGCCTAGGGATCTATTATCATCTGCTTCAATTGCAGTGAGGCGGGATGGGCGAGTCCTTTTGGGTAGGTGGGATGTTGTCGCAATAGCGGCACATCATTGGAGCCCTGGCCCAAGCTCAAAAGTCAACATGGTTGCAGCAGCAACAACAATCGAAAGGCGGGGCAGCTTTTTTTAATTTTCTTTATTTTTGGTGCAAGTTTCGTAGCACCCGCAAGCCCTGGAGCAGCTGTGTCGCAGCAGCTGGCATTAGTGCTCCAGGGGGCCCTTGGCTTCTCCGCAGTGGGCGACTACAGGTGCCCAACACGCCTTGACGCCTCCAGGAGGGAATTATTGGGGCGCTAGGGAGCAGTTGACCTCCAGGGCTCGGAACCGCTGATTGGCGGCAGGGGTGTCTGGGCTTTGCAAGGCCCAGTCCCTTGTTGCCATACCATCAGCTGGTTTCAGACACAAACCTCATTCCGGGGATGCGAGTTGGAGGCATTTTAGTTGCATTCCATGCTTCGATGTTAAAGGAAATCACGTTTAATTTTAAGCGAGTTGAGCGTGAGCAGCTTCTAAAGAATGTGTTCTTTTGTCTCTCCTGACAGTGAATCCAGAGCAACTGGTGGCATGCTGCCCACTGTGAATCATATCAAGCAGGAGGAGCAATTGGTTGTCAACAAGAGAATGGTTGTTGAGGACATACACTAACTACCTAGCTTACTCTTGCAAGGCTTGGTATACCTGAACGCCAAATCCCAACAATTGAATTAGCTAGGGATTATATTCAGCCAATATTGTATAAGCCAGTCAGTCTCTCGAGCAGTCTCTCGCGATCCAATGAGCTCTGAAATGGAAAACCTACCGCTTAGACGTATCTTGTCATGGTTGGTTCAATAAAAGGTCGTTGCGCCGCTTCGACCTCTCTGGTTACATTGGATTCATGTAGATGTATTGTTGACGCTCAATTCCTCCAGTGTCGTGAGAAAGATCATTCATGACCTGGATCATCAAAGAGCACGGCTTATGAGATTCATCTACTCTCCATCTATATCCACCAAACACAACTGTTAAAACATGATAGCAGGTTCTCTTTTCTTTGTATTCTCGCTGTTCGGCATTAGCTACTGGTAATGCCATTTTTATTTAAATATATATGCCGGTGAGTCGCTTCATCACTGCATCATCTGATATGCCAGAAAACAAGCCAGGCAGCGGAGTCTTCGCATGTGTGCTTCCCCATACCATTTCCTCCCACATAACCACCTAGGCCGTGAATCGAGGATAAACTCTCGGCATGGCTTCAGATTTAGATCGCGATGGTTTTAGTGAAAGCATATTCATAAGCCCGGGCCGCTCGTCGTCATGCATAGCTATTGACCTAGAACGCGAACCTACTACGCAGTTGATGGATGACATACTTGGTCTGTTTGATAGAATGAAGTATGATCCAGATGTCCAGGTTCCAAGCTTGCATGTCCGGATAAAGGGAAACGAACCTCCCAATAATCCTACAGAACGTCAAAGTCAATTCACGGCAGACCCGACAACCAACACCACACCTCAGCCAAATTCGTCAATGAACCAGTTCTCGCTATTCACACAGTTGCCTCCTGAGCTGAGGAGCCTTATTTGGGAAATGACTCTTCCTCGACGAATACTAAGGCCTTTACAACTTCCCGCGTCTCCCTATAGCAAAGGTAGCTTTGTAATGCTACCTGCTCCGATCATTGCTCACGTCTGTCGCGAATCCCGCCAGGTGGCCGTTCGACATGGTCGCATGGAATGCATTGACACATGGTGTGAACATAGGTTTTCATGGTTTGATACGAATCGAGATATCCTAGACCTTTCATCAACGTCACTCAAGGTGCCGTCCCCAGACTGGCATTTGAGGAAGCTCGCAGAAGAGGCAAGAGCTGTGATACTGCATTCAGACAATTTAAACAAGCCCTTTGTCAAAACTTTGATCGCCACTCCCGAGTTTCGTCAAACTAAGCGGGCTATCTACCTTCAGCAACAAAAGACTATCCACATCGGTAACAGGGACTTTGTGCAACCAGATAAGTCGGATGTGTTCTTTGGCGATGATGCGCTTGCCATGCTCGACATGCGAGATGTTGAATGGTTGAAGTGGTTTCATCTAAACGTCAAAAACAGCCACGAGTACATTCCCCGTAGCCCTAATAACCACGACAAGTCCTCATCGGGGCAAGATAGCCCACAAGGGCCCAAGCAAAAGCAGCCAAGCCAAGAGGATAAGGCTGCAACGACCAAGATAAAGGCGTTCGTCGACCTCTGGACCTCCCATGATCAACTGAATTACCCTACTGCCGATACCGTCGAAGGTGTTTCCATTGTGAGGGCTGGGGATAATGCACTACAACGTCCAGCCAAGCTCCCACAAGTTCGGTTGGTGCAATGTTTTGAGCTGTCTAATAATACGGCACATTCTCAAAGACGTGATATATATCCAATCCCTTTCTGGCATCATATTCTAAGCGCAACCGGTATGGGAGACGAAGACATAAGGGGATAGCTTTACAGCAAGGATAATAGACCGTAATATTGTAATGGCTCCGACTCTCTCTCTTTCTTTCTTTCTTTCTTTCTTTCTTTCTTTCTTTCTTTCTGTCCTCATATGAATTGACTCAACTCGTTCATCGTCTTACGAGGCAATTGTATCCGACTCAGGTACCATTCGTTCGTTATCTTGCTTCTTCGTGAGGTGAATCACCTTGTTCATAGCACAACTACATTAGGCAACCGTTCGAAACATGATCGCATCCTACAATAGATACTGCAAAATTGAATTTTGAGATATCATCAATAATTAAGCTACTGAGGTGATGGAAATCTATATGTAGACAACAAGGATCTGAAATGGGTTTCCAGCGGAGGACAATGTCGCCTAAAATACGGCGTCCTGATTTAGTATTCAAAAATTGTGAATTTGCTGAGTTGAATTGCAATGGGAAAAGTCCTTTAGAGATGGTTTTTGGTTGTGTTTCTCAGGTTACACTTCAAGATTTAGCGTGTCTCTGTCGACTACAGGCCTCGCTGCCACTGCTGTAATTTCGCTGTGTATCTCCATCTCTCTAGAAACCATGGATTCATTGTGCTGTGGATTTATGCATAGCAATTCAAAAGTTCCTCGGTTGCAGCGAAAGTTGGAACACGTAGAGTGTGAGATGCAAACTTGATGTGAACACGCAACCTCGGGTGTGCAACCCTGTTCAGGATCTAATCTTATCAATCTCCCCTCACTAGCCGCCACTATCCAGCATCACTTGACCAAGTTGATCAGACCATGTGCAACATCCCTGGGGGCAGAGCGTTTCGGGGGCCCACTCCCTCAAATAACCGTTCTTGCCAGCTCTCTGGCTGATTGTTCTTTGAACATCTTCTCATCGTGAATCTCTTTTCTGCAACGGTCTCGTCAGAGGAGGACAAATACTGCGTGCTGCGCTTACATTGTCATCTGATTCCAACCATCATTCAGCTCCGCCATCTTGCGGCTGACAACCTTATTATTGACTGATTACCCATGAAGCTCGTCAACGTTATCGCCGGGCTTTCTGGGCTCGTCCACGCTGTTGAGATCACGGCGCCTATTTTCGGAGGTGAAGTAGATGTCTCACGCATTCCTTCAAGCTATGAATCTGCCGTAATCGCACGGCGTGTCCTGGCTCTGACCAAGCTGGGCACGTTATCTACAGTGTTCCCCGACTCGTCGTCGTCTCACAGCAGCAATGAGGCGGGCGCATCAGAGCGCCGTCCTGAGGGGCTGGGAGGCGTGCCTATCGGACTGATGGACTACATTGCCGACTGCGAAGACGAGGGAAACCCCACCATATTGGCCATCAAGATCGCCACGAGCTTCAAGAATGTCCAGGCTGGCTCCAACATCACGCTGTCCCTGCAGTGGACGCCTCCCTACCCGCCGACCACGCGCATATCACTAATGTCTCGCCTCTCTATGCATTTCCCCTTCCTTGGCCAGCAGAAGCCGTACAACAAGGCTGCGCCTCTGGAGACCTCAGCGCCAGACACTGTGCCCTACTCGGCGGCTAATCTTCCCCGATTCTCGCTGATCGGGTACCTGGAGCGAATCAACCCGGATCTCAAGGAAGCTGTGCGGCTGGCTGGGTGTTACACCACGAAGCATCACGATGCCAAGTACTGGTTGCCAGGAAACCCCATTCACACGAGCGAGTGGGTGAGGCTGGTGGTTACCCAGGTGTATTTTATCGGGGGGTTCGGCGACAGGGCTTATATCGGATGGATTCCCACAGAGGAGTGGAAGAGCGTCACCAAGGAAGAGTGGCAGAGCATTCAACTACCTGGCGAGAAGAAGGGTTGGAGCGAGTGGAGCGTCAGCCAGGATGGTGAGCTGTAGTGGTCACTCTCGATGCCTCTAATGGTACAGCCTTTTTTTTTCTCTCTATTTTTTCTTTGTTCTCTTTTCCCTTGCATGCATAGTTGAAGAGACAATGTTTATTCTGAGATTGGGGCAACAGTTTCTCATCGGGTATGCAGCTCTGTTCCTCCGGTCTCAGCACAGTCTTAATTTGCTGTATGTACATACATATGAATAACTAAATGGAGATTACTCGCGTGTACGACATTTCCCAAACACCGTTGTCCGCAATCCTACATGCAGGTGACGAGTGCTCTGCAGCCGGATGACCCCTTACGTGGGGCGGAACAACGACATAACGTGAAGGGGAAAAGCTACGGAGCTCAGGGTTCCCAGTGTGTTTGCGTGGACAGGCTAGTGATGAAGGGGGTGGGCTCTAGACATCATCTTTGTCGTCTACTCATCTTGTGGTTTACTATTCAGATCCATGATTGTTGGCAGGGTTGGACTGTGTCTTGTGTTATCTATTTGCCTTGTACATCTAATCCGCGAGCCTCCGGGGCTAGACGACGTGTTAAGTATTAGCTACTTGACAAGGTTTGCATGTAAGTTGCCTACTTTAGGTTCCTTATAGGGTTGGCAGCTTCCGCGCAGGTGACTTAAGCAATATAGGGTAAGCGAAGGAAGTGCGGGACGCAAGTGGATGTTCTCGCTTGGTACGGCATTTCTATGCTCACTACCGAGGTATACATCGGTGCAGTGTGCCATTAATTACCTTATCTTTCTCTACATCTCTAGCAATCGCCATTCTGCCCCTTATCCTATCAAATATCATACACATCCTAGGGAAGTTGAAGGGTATGGGTACCTAGGTATCGCTAAGGGTATCGCTAAGGGTATCGCTAAGGGTATCACTAAGGGCATCGCTGAGGGCATCATACATATCACGAGATCGTTGAACTAGGGATCACGGTGGCGTTTGCAGTCTTTGCCGCTTTATGTCCACGGACCCAGCCTTACCAAGACGCTCCCTTGGTAGAATGCGGTGGTCCAACGACTCTGTAGATGACCAACTTCTCTTCCGCCGGCGTCCTGGTTCCTCTTCCTCTTCCTCTGAGCCAGTCCCTGTCTCGTCTAATTCTTCTCCATCCACATTTGCCTCGCCATTGCCATGCACTGACCGCTGCCGCTTCTTAGGACTCTGGCTCCGACTGTTCGCCCTGCGACTAACTTTCGTGGAACGCCCTGGGTAAGGAAGATGCTCTTTGACAAGATTGCTAGCGCGAATCTGCAAAAGAGAAAGTGCCTCACCACGCCAGACAGCGGCTGTAGCTCTAGATTATAGTATTCCTTGTCCAGTTCGTCCGACGGGCTCTTTCAAAGCACGTGGATCACCCACTTGCCGGCCTTGGGCACAACAGCGAAACGGTGACCGTCCCACATCTTGTGCAAGTCGCGCCGCAGCAGGATGGCGTTTTCTGCGCAGCGCGTGTCGGAGGAGAGGTCCGGGTTGGCTGTGTAAGCGAACATGCTGTTGCGTTGCCACCACTCGCTTTGTGCCTGGGGGAGGATGTGTGCGTTTTCATTGGGGAGCAGGGAGGCGGTTATACGGTAGGTCTGATCTCGCTTTCCGACGTCGTCGGTCGTGGCTGGTGCAATAAAGGGCAGGTTAGAGGCCCATGAATCGGGGAGGGTGGCAGGGTAGAGGAAGTTGTCAAAGGATGGCACAATAGGGTATTGGTCATTTGCGAGTGGTTTTAGAACTGCGCTTTCAAGAGAACAGAGGAAGACACACGATCTTGGATCCGAAAGTAGTATTGCTTGCCAAGAAGAACGTCGTCTTTTCCCTCAGGTATCGCGTCTCCGTCTCTACTCGTAGATAGAAATCCATCCCAGTTGGAGTTGGCGAGAATGGCGCAGGCGATACGTGCTGTCTCGTGGTGGATCCCGCCACAATCAAGCGCGGGCAGGATGAAGAGGATGTTGTGGCCGTCGGGATACCCCTGAGTGCCGGAAGAAGATCTGCTGGCTGGTATTATTGCTAAATAGGGGCCGGCGCGACTTGAGGCATAATGAGGCCATCGTGATTGTTCAATTGCATCACGGGCGAATATGTCGGCGGAGGTTGGCTCGATGTTCAGGATGTAGTCGTTTCCTTGGCAACGTGGCTTAACGTAATCCTCCAACTTGTGTGGAAGGGGGCACTCACTCAAGGTGGAACCATACATGTAGGTATGTACCTGGTACCTACCTAGGTACCTAAGGTATGCACCCGTAGATTGATGTGGTGTACGGTGTACGTCCTTAAAATGAAGTTATTCTAAACAAATATATATAAGAATTAACAAATAAGAAACTATATCGGTGACTTATGAATGACATTGTCGTCTATGGTATATTGCCATCGTGCCGTACCTACCTTAGGAAGGTATTTTGCACCCAGTGTTTCAATGACATAATACAAACAGCGGGGGCCCTCTCGTCCGAATGAAAGATTGTACGTCAACGAGACAGCCGATTAATATGAGCGAGAGTACATTGTTTTCACGACTCATTGCTCTTTGTCTGGGAGGCAAAGTGTGCTGCTGGTGTGATCACAATGGGTTCATTCAGTTATGGATGCGGCTGACGGCAGATATAAGAACGCTTATGACTGTGATGTCTATCGAATCCACCAGAGAGGTAATATTACCAACTGAATCCCGACAAGTCTGGGCCCAACCTAAACGAGTAATTTAGGTGGTTCGTAGGATGTACTCGTAGTTTCGTGGAATTACTGATTATGGCAATACCGGACGGCTTGGATGGATGGTTCACCGCTTTGGACGGCTTCGCCCATCACTCGCACCACACACTACCATTTGGTGCCACCCTAAAGGGAGCGAAAACCAACGTCAAAGTTGAGAGAGACATCGAGAATATGAAGACTTGGGATTTAATAACGAATTCTTGGGCATATTTGCTCCTCTTGCTCCTCTTCAGGCTTTGTTGTCCATGCTGAAAATAATGGGGAACAAAAACATTGTGATGTCGTCACCCAGACCAGCAAAAGATGCTGAGTTGTGAGCCATTATCGCACCTTAATACATCAAAGGAGAAAGGAAGTGTCTCAGATTCCCCGCTTGATTTGGCCTCATCCCTGTGCGTAGAGATTGGCTGCTCTCCAGCGGCGGCACAAATGCATGTAGGGATCCAGCCTCACAGCAGACCTAAAGTGGCGTTGGTGCGCGCGCCATCCATCCTTTCTTTGCCTCCGTGATATGGCTTGCAGGGCGAGAAACATTCGGGCATTTATTTTTTTGGTTGTTGGGCACAACATCGCCTCCGCCGCCGCCTCCGGAAATGGAGACGATGATGGGTAATAGTCAAATGAGTTACGTGATATAATTAATCCCCCCCCCCCCCGGATAAAACGAGGTATACCGGCAGAAGAGAGACAGGAGACAGAGAGCGACAGCAACTGCTAAGATAACAGACCAACAGGGTTTCTCCGTTCCGATTATCTCGAGATTCCCATGCCGGCGGGAAGGGGGAAGGATGGCATGTCATGCAACATGCCAGTGGCCCGGACGGACCATGACCACCCGCGCCCATGCAGCCTGCTTATTAGTCTTTAGTACCCAATTGTTAGCGATTGATTCGGCGGCGGAGGAAGACACTGAAAGCCTCCAGGGCTCCGTGGCGTGTGTTGCTGCAGTTGGTGCTGGTGGATGGACTGGCACCGCATCTCAGTGCAACGGGGTGGCCGCAGCAGCCACATTAAGACCAGACCAGACCAAGCCAGGCCAGTGAGATCCAGCCGAGTCCCAACCCAATTTGTCTGTCTGTGGGCTGCTAGCGCGGATGTACTTCCCAACATGTCATTGTAGTGGAAAATACCGGAACACTTAATAGCGGCGCGCCGTCTCGTAACTGGCGGCATTGTGCCTCTTCGGCAGGCCCTCCAATCCCAAAAAGGAATCATAGCACACACACCCATACCCTTCACCCCCCCGAATCCTCAACGCATCTGCCCTTGCCTAAAGAGATATGCTAAAGTAAGTAGAAAATGGTCTGGTGTTTGCTTTGGGGCTGTAGACGTAAGAGATGTTTAGACATCGACGGGGCCCTGGAGGCGTACTATAGTTATTCACCACTTTCAACTGATATCCAGCATAGCGTTCAGCAGAGCACAGAGCACCTACCTGCCCAGATACGTGACTAATTGATCTTGATAAGCCCATCTGCTCCGTAGCGCGCGCTTCAGCAGATGGGAGATGGTTGAGCAGGAACCTGCATGATTTGTCTACAGTGGATTCCAGGCCAGACACCATTAGGAGCGCCCGCTATTGATAAGCCTGGGGAAACACTGGGGGGACATTACGGAGCTCTAGCACCAAACGGCAGCTACCTAAAACACATACACTGTCCATACCTTAGGCCGCTCGCAGATCGGATCGCATATGGATGCCCCCCAAGTCAGTCAGTGCAGTGCAGCGCAGCCAGCGCAGCCAGCGCCTCTCTGCCACCACACCAGCCTACACTCCCTACTATGTACTAACGTTAACTTTCCTACTAGGGCCCGTCCGCTCCTTGTCACACCACCACCCCGACCACCAGCACAGCACCACCACCAGGTTGACCTCTTCCAATAGCACCTTAGCCTTAGCCGGACTCTACCTCGTCTCCCATCCATCGTGGCCCTATTCCTCATCACCCTCGAGCCTCACCTCACTCCGGAGAGAAACCCGCCCTCTTCTTGAGGCCTGCTTGAACATATCGCTCTGCGACACCCTTTTACTTATCACCACACGCTTGCAATCGTCGAGCCTGGGGCTGACACTTCGGGCTCAGCGGAAAAAAAAGAAAAAACACTCCCCAAAACAGTTCGACTTGCTGAATAAGGCGTCGTTGATCCTCAACTTCCCATTTTACCACGGCTCCGAAATCTCTCAGCCCATCGACCACGCTCGACGTCGCGGTGGCATCAGAGCCGTCCCGATCAGCCTCTGCTCGTCGCCAACTGCAACAATCATCGCTGAGAATATACGGGATGGCGCCTCACCTCCCGACTGAGAGATGACGTCCAGGACCCCCATCGGCGTCCATCCGCGACCGCCGCAGCGAACACTTAGCAGCTCGTCGCTGTCGGCCCAGCGGCCACCGCATCAACAGCGCGCCCTGTCGCAGCAGTTCTACCCCCCATCCCCTGTACGAAAGGACTCGTTTGGCGATTTCTCGGGCGAGCCCGGCGACTCCTCCCAGAGCCGCCATGCCACTACACCTCGAAGAGGCGGCTCGAGGCTGCGACTTGAGCTCTCCAACAATGAAGCGACAGCTGGCTCAATATCAGCCACGTCCTCGCCGCAGGGCTTGACGCCGTCGCGTATTATGTCTATGGCCGATGCTATGGACGTGGGTAACTTGAGCCCAGCCCTGGCTCGAACTCCTCAAGCCGAATTAGATAACCCTCCGTTACCGATGCCCAAACGCCGCCCAGCGATATCACACTGTGTTTCAGCACCTTCATTACGACCGACAGCCTCATCTACCGCCGCAGTCGTCCCAGCCAAGAAGGATGGCAGGCCGAAGCCGTGGACCGTCGAAATCCCACCTGCCGCCCCACGATACCCTAATTCCGACAAAACCGATACTACAAACCGTGACCCTTTCAGCCGAGGGCTGTTCTCTGGTCATGCAGATTTCTTTCCGTGGAATGGGAATCACTATGAAGACGACTGGAGCGCCGAGGCTATCCAAAAGGGAACATGGGACCGCGGCAACCAGAGTGAAACCTCCACGGCCAGATTGGCCATTTCTCCGGCTATAAAACAAAAGAGTGGCCTCAACGCCCTCTCTACTATCTTTATGGGCGTCCTCAACCAACGAAGGCACCGCGGCCAGATAACCGCCCCGTCAACGTTTAAACCTCCTCCCCGAGTTACATTAACCGACACCAAACGAGAAGTGTGGCTGAAGGACTTGGCAAACCCTGCTATTTCCCTTCGACGACTTAGCCGAACGATCCCCCACGGCATCCGTGGCCGTACTCTCCTTGACCAATGTTTGAACAAGAATGTGCCCACTGAGAGAGCTGTCTGGCTGGCCAAATGTGTTGGCGCCAACGAGATTCGGGCGTTTAAAAGAAAAGGAGCCAGCGGCGCTTTTGCTATGGGAGGCGAATTGAAATGGATAAGAGATTGGACCGTTTTTGTGGAGCAATTTGTCGATTCTGTCGTCTCTGCTTTTGGCGAACCTGATTGGAAGGCCAAAGTTACCTATGCGTAAGTCTGGCCGTTTGCCGTGTTACTTCTAACTTCTAACTTTGCTTCATAGGATCCGATTGGCTACGAACTTGTACTCGGAGCAGCTCCTTGACCGAGATCACTACTTGGACTGGATCATTTCCGGTCTCGAACACAGCCCTCAGTCTAGAATTCCCATGTGGATTCTCATCGCCCAGATTTGTTGGGCCGATCTACTGCGCTCACGCAAACACGGCCGTCGTCTCGTTTACGCTCTGCTTAGCCACCTTAATACTGTAGGTCTTGATGTGTAGTTATCATGAATGTGCTTCTAACCAAAGACTTATAGATTCATAATGACCCTGACAAGGATATTCTTATTCAGCTTTCTAGTCAACTCTCCGACTTGCTTAATTCCTTGGTCAAGAACAATTCCGACAACTTTATCTGCCCTAGCATTTGGCCGAAGTATCGGGAAGCTTTAGATGCATCTTTGCTGGCTGATGACAAGGTTGCTCGAAGTGCCTACCAACAGGTCAACTTGAGGAACGGACGACTGTCCGTTGCCAACACCGCTTCGCCGCCAGCCGGAAAGCAGTATCTTGTTCGTCTGCTAGACTCAACCCTGCAGAATCAGGTAGACCAGGATCTTGCGTCGAAATGCTGGTCCACTGGCGATGATAAGGTTCAGATCATTAAGACTACCGTGGACTGGGCCACTTCATTCCACCGCCCTGGCTTGGCAAAGGTCCATGTTGCAGCTAATCTTATAAGGTCTTGGAGCACTCTGAGGGTCAACTCAACATGCGCGATTCTTGAGCACATGGATACTATATCGCCTGGGGACGAAGTCCGGAAGAAAATGGCTTATCATCTCGTGACAGAGCTCGTACGAACCGGGCATTTTTCAGTTTCTCAGTACATCAAGTGGCTTATTGCTCGTGGCAACTGTCATGAAGCTTCCGAGGTGGAATCTGAAGCTGCGCCGTGCACTACGAGATTGCTCGTTAATCTTCCTCTATATTGCCTCACAGACCCTCAGAAGAGGGACAGGGGCAATTTGCTCAGACGAGCAGCTAACTATTCAGTGGCGGAAGAAGCAGAGGATATTCAAAACGCTCTCAAGGTTGTGAGGCACACCTTGGGATTGCAACCGCTCGATGATACAATGGCTGATAGAAAGCCTGTCCCCATGCGGAAGCTGATCCGGAAACTCAACAGCAGCTCAAAAGCTCTGCGGAGCTGTATTAACGCCAATCTACGTGATTTATTGGCTCGCCAACCTCACAACAGATCTGTCCCAGCCATTTCGTCGCCCTTATTTAACTCGATAAGAGCACTTCTCGAAGCCACGCATGACTTTTCAATATTGTCTGATGTCCTCAAGACTTGTTCCAAGGTAGCTGACGTTGACGTTCTTGCTTCCTGTGTTGATACTCTCAATTTAAATCTGCAAGTTTTCTTTGCGCTAGGGAGTGCTAATACATTGTTCAATGTGTTCTTGGAGCGGTTAAAAGCTGCCAGCCAAGAACGAGGCCTTGTGGCTCGGCCTTTACTGGCTGCCCTCTGCTGCTTGGCGCGGCGATTGCCAGGTCGTGAAGAAATCTCAAAGCAGTTGACACAGGAGTTGACGCAGAGTGACCGAAACAATGCCATTGACGCTTGCTCTCCGGTTTCTGATACGATGGTTACCCAACCGCAAGGCGCCGACGGCGAAGTTTCCGAGCAGATTGATAAGCTTTTGGCAACAGGAAATAGCATTGATCATCCAACAATGACCCGGCTCTTTCGATACATTGTACTCAAGCTCGAAGCAGGTTGGTCTAAAATGGATGATAGCCGGAGGGTGTATGCATCGCTTCTCACACGACTCCGCCTCTTTGAATCTCAGCACTTTGACAAGCTCATGACGGACTGGGTAGGCCGCATCCGAGAACTGAAGGACCGGCAGCTGCTCATTGGGCTATTTCCGCTTCTTGTTATCACTGACTGTGCGCCTATATCACTGTTACTCCAGACAGCACATTCTCTCCCTGCCTCTAATGATTCTGCACCTGATGCCTCGCCATCTGGATCGGCCATATACTTCCAGGAATTATTGCAGATGATTTTGCTAAAACTGCCTGCTGGTTCCGACCTCAGCCCCGAAGAGACGTATCGCTTTAGCATTCATCAGCAATCGGTTAGGTCGGATCACTACAATAGCTTCCTGTCGGTTTTGCGCAATGCTGTCATCGAATATACTGCCCTGAAGTGCCATCAAGAGGACCTTCAGCTGCCGCTAGATGATGCGGTCTGCCAAGAGAGCATTCTCGAATCGCTTCGACTTTTGGTAGTGACACATGCGACTGAAGTCACCGAGTCTCTCAGTTCAAAGAACATATCCTCTGACGGCATTCAATGGATCCATGGAATGGTCAGCCGTCTTCTTCTATCGGGCGAAGAGACTCATTCTGTGGAGTGCTATGACCAGGTGCTCAGTTTAGCCAACGAACTCACTATGCCATTTTGCCAAATCAAACTCAACATGGACTTATCTGTTGCGCGGACAGCCAAGTCGGACGAGGAAGACCAAAGCGGTTCGCAGTTTGACCTCTTTGCCAAAGCCATGGACCATGCAATCGAGGCGCAGAATATCATGTGGACAAGTATGCTCCCTTGTCTCAGCGAGGACATTTCACAACATCTCAAGAGTCAAGCGCGTGCCAGATTCTTGGATCTTGTGCCATCCCTCAAATGTTCTGACATTGAAGACGCGGCAACAAACGGGAATAATATCCGCCTTGCGGAAAATTTACTTGGAGTCGTTGAGGCCATAATTTCAGGACAACCACCCCCTAAATCAGCCCAACTCAACAACGTTCTGGTCGATAAGCTTTCTGAGCTTGTTGACGTTATGGCATCCAAGGATGATGAAAAGTTCAAGGCACAACTCGCCGTGATTGACCACTGGCTACCTGCGCTTTTGAGATTTATAACGCTTCATAGCATCTCCTTAGAACCAATGAATATGTCTGCAGTGAACTCAACTATTCAAGGCAAAAGCGTCCTGCCAGCATGCCATGAAGCGAGGGCGCGTATCATCTTGATTCTGTGCCGTCTGTTGCTCGAGCTCGACGCACTGCCCCGCCAGAATGTCGGAGGGTTACTGCAACAGGTCTTTGATATTGCGGCTTTATTGGTCGATGGATTACCTGACGACCTTCGAGCTCACTGCGCCAAGTCGATCCTCCTTCTACCAGGCTCCATGCCGAGCCTTAATCTTTCATCCGACCCTCGCCTTTGCTATATTCTCAGCACACCGCAACTAAGTGCCGCAGATAACTTTATGCTCGCGCATCGTGAGAAGTCATCCATGCCACACAGCACTGCCGCACGAGGCATGGGCGCCATGTATGGCATCGGACCGGCGTCTCAGGAGAAACTCAGCCCCTTTGTCCTCCGGCGGTGGGAGGTGCTCAGCGAGCCTACGCCCAACGTTGGGGAAAATGACACGAGCTTGAGTCTAGGGCTCTTTGAAGCCATCAAGATCCAGTAAAATTCTTTCTTTTTTCATCATATTGTTCTGAGCAAAACAGTGCATATATACAGAACGAAACTTACCATGCATACATACATGTCCACCAGCGCGCTCAATGAGATGACCTGTTTTTTTTTTTTTATGTTTTTTGTTTTCTGCTTCTCGGATTATGTTTTGCTCTTACTCTTTCAACAGATGGGAGTTGGTTGTTTCTTTTGATATGGACTGCATCAGGCGGACTTCACGATTTTGCGGAATGTCATGATCCAGCTGCTGATGTCGCTGCTGCGAAAGTCATTGTTTTTTTTTTGTCATGAGAAGAAGAAGGGTGGAAGAAAGTAGGGAATATATGGGATCCCTCGGCTTTGTTATTGTTATTGCTATTATTGTTGTTGTTGTTGTTGTTGTTGTTGTTGTCTAGTTGGATTTTGTGTCATTTGTTTTTGTTTTGTTTTTGGTTCATTCGCGCATACCACCCACCCTATCTTACTACTTTTAAATGAATCGTCCTCGCGCGGTTTTGAAGATCGAGATTCAACTTCCTTCTTTCCTTCTTCTTCTTCTTGTTGAACGGGCTGGGGGGGGGGGGGGGGGGGGGGGGGGGG
>CAKNET010000095.1:0-89327 GCA_930272545.1 Sphaerostilbella broomeana | reverse complement strand
CAACAACAACAACAACAACAACAACAACAACAACAACAACAACAACAACAACAACAACAACAACAACAACAACAACATTATTCAAGACACAAAGGAGCCAAAACCACTCTCTCCGACGTCTGCGGCAGCCAGTCAGCCCAATCTTAGTGGCGTGGGTGGGAGGCTCTCCGCGTAACAGTCTACGATGTTGATACCAACCCTCCGCTCCCGCACGGAATCCCCACGCTAGATTTTGTGTGGTGCTCTGGCGTTGCCGTCATTGTCGTCTAGGTACTGGTATTCACTGCTCCTTGGATAGCATACAATGACTGGGGCCCCTTTCTCATCACCGTGGCCGGGAATGCGCTTGCCCTCACCAGAGGCTCCCTCCTCTACGTCCTCTCCATTCCATGCCTTATTACGAAATTCATGTCTGGCTTGCTGGCCCTCCTGTGGGTTATACTGCTCGTCAACGTCTCTGGCTTACAGGAGAATACGTGGTGTAAGCTTTTTTTCACTATTCTATATTCTCTTACACAGAAAGATTTACAAGCATACTAATTATAATAACAACAACTAGTTTTTCTCTGCATAGGCCTCCTCGGCAGCATCCAGAACCTCTACGCCGCTGCCGCCCCCCCCGCAAACCCAGTGCTCTAGGCATTCACCTTCAACACCGGGAGTATGACCATCCGAGGCACGCGAGTCGCCGCGGTTTTGAAGCAAGTCGAGGAGAAGTATCCCATGGTAGGGACCTCGCTGGTTCGGGTCTTCTTTCCTGGATCCTTGAGAGTCAAGGAGGGTGATGAGCTCGAGTTTTGGCGTCGCGCCGTGGAAGCTAGAATGGCGCCGAATGAGTATGGTACGAGGGTCGATGGGGGGTTTTGTTTATAATGATGGATAGCGATTCGTGGTAAATAGGGCGTTGGGGAAGTATTTATTAGTAAGAATAAAGTAAGGCGACCTGGTATCAGAAGTAATAGGTATTATTATATTATCTAATTGGGGTTCTATAGAATAAAATCTTGAATCTTACTTGATACATAATAATGTTATTATTAGAAGCATTATTACTAGCAGTATTCTTAGACAATAACTTGGTATAATGGATACTAGTGGAATACAATTAGTAGTATAGACCACGGATTGATCCTATACTGTTCTGTCATGCTCTCTCTAGCTTTGTCACTGCATTGCGGAAGTACCAGCTACTACAGAGTACAATAACCCACGATTGCAAGTCACACCAGCCACACATACATCCCTTTATGTTCCTCTATGCCATTGGACAGAACATCAGATATCACAAATCGTATTGCTTGAGCATATTGCTATACTTTGCTCTTTTTCTACTATAGCAAGCAGGCTTTGGTTCCCCCACCCATCCCGTGCATACGTGCATATTTTGCGCTTGGATTCTAAGCAGGGCGGATGGACTCTGTCCTAGTTTGTGTTTTTACGTCAGAGGAGTCGTGTCAGAGCTGAAGGATTGAAAGCGAGGGGGTTCGCTAACTGATCTGACATTTGAGACCTGCTGTGCATCATGGATATGATTCTTGAGTGTTTGCTGTTATCTTCTTACCTGCATTATGACTCTGTTGGCTCACAGCCCCTTCTCTATCACTGGTGTACATCTTCTTCCATCTCCATCACTCTAACGCCTCTCTACCCGCGTGACAAAGTCCATTAGTGCGCCTCTACTTTCATCAAACAATGAAGCCACCAATCTTTGGAGCCTGCAATCCATTTCCTCCGATTCCTTGCTTTTTCTGTCCCCTTCTCCCCCACCAAATACGCCCCCCATCATGAACCCCGAAAGTGACGCTCCCTCATATATGATGCCTCACCTCACCACAATAGCGATATACTCCCTGCTCCTACATACATTAATTAAATACCCTCCTCTTCAAAAATCTCAAATAAGTCGCGCCTAGTGCCATCGCCCGTGCTTAAGTGCCCTGTCAAAGAAACACGTCAATCTCCAAAAATGACAACCATTTAAGAAAGAAGCAAAAAAAGGTACACGACACATGAACTATTGCCCCAAGCTCCATGCGGGTGTATCGTCCCCCCTAAATTCCGTGTGGGCTCTTACTTAAATAAGACAAGCAAACAAAATAATTAATTGATTAAAATCAACATCCCGTTCCTGTCTGTGGGGAACCATACAGAAGCACCATAGGATTTCAAGCCACCAAGACCTAACGCTCCTTTTTTCTCTATATCGCTCACGTAGCCTCGCTAGTTTAGTTGGAATAAACCTCCAAAAAGGAAATCCTCGTGCGGAGAACCATATATGACGGGGATGATAAATACACCGAGAGGATTGCTGTTTCTTACGTGGGCTATTTCGGGCTAACCTGCTGCTTAATCCATTATGGCTGTGGCTGTGGTATTCCACAAGGAGATAGATACTTCCGATTGTTCCAACACGCTTAATGGGCCCGTCGCAAATAGCAGTGTCAGATTAACGTTACTTAAAATGCCTTGTCTATTCCCTGAGCCTCCAGCATGAAGTCAAAGGCAAAGTTCACATGCTGAACGGATACTTAACATAAAGTGACTTAAGATGATCGCATCTTACACCTCAACATAGACACTTGCTGATGAAAGACCAAATCAATCTTCGCTATGGAGATGTAGAGGAGGCATGCATCCAACGCTGCTCCTCATGATAGGCAATTAACGCTTATTTTACACATACAGTAAGTACAAGCTCATACATTTTTTTTATTTTGGTTTTTGGCATCCTCCCACATTCAAACCTCCTCATCACTTTCCTCGCCCAGTAACTCACCCTCATCCTCATCCACAACCGCGTACTGTCCTCGTCCGCGTGCAAAGCTATCTCTCGTCGTGAACCTCCTTGGTCCCCTTGAGAACCAGCTCCCATCGCCTCCTCCTCCACCAACCCTCTGATACGAGCCGCTCACCAGGCGCCACAGGCTGGCCGCCACCAGCGGCAGAGCAGCTACCACTGCCGCGAGGGCAGAGACTGCAATGACGGGGTACTTGATCCAGGGCTGGTTGCTGTCAAACGTCGAAGAGTTATCTCCCAGACGAATTTGCCCAAACTTGCCATCCCAGTTTCTGTACACATACCAGCCTATGATGCTGGCTAGCGCAATTGGTACGACGATGGCAAGGAAAATGACGAAACCATTCGCTTTGCGTTTTCTTTCGAATTCCTCTTCGTAGCCATCACAAGGATGCTCTGTTGATGTCTTGTCTAGTTCATTACCGCCGCGGCAGGTTGACAGAGGCACTTTTCTGTAACCCGTGGGCTCAAACCACGATGTCTCATTGGGGTTCTTGTTACACCAGTCCTTCCCAGACAGCGGCTGAAGGCCATTGACAAGCTGGCACTGGCTGTGGTTATCGAGCTCGTAGTTAAAGGCACTGCGCAATTGATCCATGTCAGCTGTAACCCTTCACATTCAACAAGTTCCCGCCGGAAAGAAAGAAAGAAACACTTACCATTCGTAGTCTCGTCGGCTGCAGGAGCAGTCTTCGTGTCCATAAAGTCGCTGGAGGTTCTCCGTGTTGTAGCATTGACGATCCGACTTCTTCCGTAGGTATTTGGCAACATGTCCAAATAAGCAGTCATCATCCTGGAGAGGGTGCTTGGGGGACCACAGGAAATAGTCCGAATCACCGTCTTTGTCGTACTGGCAAACCTTGTCGGTCAAGCCTGTGAAATCGAGGTTGACCGTAAAGAGCTTATCTTGACTCGATTTACACCATAGCAAAAAGTTTCGGGATGTGCCTGACTTGAGCGTCGTAATGTCCAGCACCGTCACATCTGAGTCGGCAATCTTGTAGTCTTTCCAGGTGTTGCCCTCATCAACTGAGTAAGACACAATGCTAGTCTTGACCGGATTCTTGCGACTTGCCTTTTGCACTAGCACAATAATCGAGCCTTGATCTCCATACTGCCATGTCCAGTGTCCCTTCTTCACGTTCTTCCAGCTAATCCCTCCGTCCGTACTCATAAAGGTATCGGCTTCCTTAATGTCCCCAAGCTTTGGACCAATGTTGCCAACACCAAACATGAGACCAATAGCCGTATCAGCAGCAAAGGTTTTTCTTGTGTCATCACGTTCGGTGTAATGGTGGAGATGCAGAGCACAGGAGCTGTCCCCCTTGGAGCTGGTACATTCATAGGCCTTCCCATCCACATCCTGGGCAGGTGGTGGCAAGTACCCCCATTCTGAGCCGTCATTGTGAGAAATCTTCGTTTGCAGGCTCTTTGTCTTCTCGCCAGTGCCTGGGTTGGTCACGATATTGATGAGGACAAGACCCTCCAGGCCAGCAACCTTTTCAAAATCCACATATGTCTGTTCGTTGCAATTGACGTTGGCAGCACTTAGAACGTAAGAAGTGCCGTTTGAGTTGCTTTTGATGATGGAGCCGTATTGCCTGTCTTCGCCTCCCTCGGTGCGCACAAAGAGGTTCACGGCATGATTAGAGCTATCAAGCACCGTGTACTCGTTCTGGTGGCCTTCGTGAAAGTTGTACGGGAAGTGAGCCTGTTCGAAGTGTTTACCATCTAGACTGGCAAGAGCATGCATAGTACCAGTTTCCTTATCCTTCCCAGCAACGACGATAAACTCGCTCATAGTGGCAAAGTTCGTAACGGCCCCTTTGAAGACGGACTTGTCATCGGCAAAGAAGTCATCACTCGTCACGATGGCGAGCGGAGAATCGTCCCTCTCTTCCTCTCTTGCGAGACAAATGACCTGCTTTTGATTTCGAAAGTTGTACGCTGAATGGCCAGTGAATTCGCACCGTTCTGTGTACCGCAGAAGAGTATCCCAATTATCGCCACGGTCTCTGGAGATCGATGCCTCCTTGAAACAGGTCTTTTTCCCGCCCACCTTATCACACGTCTGGCCGACCCAGATCAGCCAGTCCTTTTTGTCCGGGTGGAAGCTCAGTGGTAGGCCTCCTCCAATCTCAGTTGGAGCTTCAAAGCTGTGGAAACTTCGGCCCCTGTCAATAGTATAGATAACCTTTTTGTCATTGGTGGTGAAGTAGACCACATCTTTGAAGTAGAGATGTGGGTAAATGTCCTTAATCTTCTCACCTTCTAGAATGCGATCCCACTTCTTGCCATGGTCACTAGAGAGCCAGAGCTTATGCTCAATCTTCATCAGACCACCACCCTCGTCTTCGGCAGGTCTGACAATGACAGTCTCATCATGCGATTCACTGTTGTCCCCCCTCTCAAGATATACTTTTTGAAAGCCCTTGAGCTCGGTATCAAAGACAAACTGCTTGCTTGTAACTTCTCCGTTTGCAGGGGGGGCAGGTGCTGGGGCAGCCACTTTGTCGGAACATTTATGCTCCACAAGCTCGTCCTTTTGCTCTCCTTTTGTCCGCTTACAAGTATTTCCGGGGATAAGCCTCCAGCCGGAAGACCCTTTGAATGTATCTGACTCGTCTTTGCAGGCTCCGTCGGGCGCAGGGACAGGTCCTACGTTCTTGCAAACTTTGCTGTCATCTGGATCTCTTTGGAAATTGTAGTCACACTCAAAGTCGGCGTCGGAACACTCACAATCCTCGTACTTGGCGACAGGATCTTTAAAATTGCTCTTGATGAAGCAGTCAGCCGTCTTCTTGCGCCTGCGGTAGGTCTGCTTGTGTCCCATGATACATGTAGGCTTGTCATCTCCATCCACTCGGGCATGCCAGTCCTCCATATCCTTGTCTTCGCAGGTCGGCTTGTCCAAAGCTTCAAAGTCAATGGCAATGATATGGTAGGCTCCTTCTCGCTCGCCAAGGAGGAGAAACTTTAGACTCGTCGAGTCCTGAGTCGTGGTGATAAAGTCTGGTTTTAGGCTGAGTTTGTCTGGAAATGATACAGACTTCCAGTTGTCTCCATGATCCAAGGAGTAAAAAAACTCTGTCACGTCTTCTTTCTTGGTGTTCTTGACCGCAACAAGGATAGACCCTGAGTCACCAAACTCATATTTATGAGGACCTTTGAGAGCTTCTTTCCACGTCAAACCGGCATTGTCTGAGACGTAAAGGTTGGCATCTGCGTACTTGCCCAGTGATTTGCCCGTATTTCCGTTACCCAAAACCAGGCCAGGGGCTGGACTAGAAAAGACTCGGCCAACGTTATTAAGCTCAGTCACTGAATGTAAATGGATATTGTCATCGCCCGCTTTGATTGATTGGAACGTCCTTCCATCATCGTACGAAATCTGAGTGACAATCACCTTCTTTGCTCTATTCTTGTCAACACTCGGCCCGTTTTCGACAACATTGACAAGGAATATCCCTTGAATGCCGGTGATCTTTTCAAAGTCGACGTGGCCCCTTTTGTTACGGTTGGTATACGCGATGTTTTCGGTAAAGTAAGTCCCGTTGGAGTTGCTTGTAAACATGACACCCATAGGATGCGACGGATGAGATGTCATGACATCAACCTGAATGCTATAATTGGTGCTTTCCAGCACTGTATATGCCTCTTGGTTGATTCGGTGAGAGTGATCGTGCTTGTCGCTGGTGGGAAACATGGCTCGGTGCCACTTCAAGGTATCGTCGGTGACATAAAGGGCCATCTCGTCGCTCTTGAAAGATGACGTGGCAATAAGAAGATAGCTCTTGACAAAAGCTAGGTTGACCACACCAGCAACACCTTTGTTTGTGTCGAGGTTGGGCTCAAACTCCTGGATCTCCTTGTTGACGGGGGCAAAGAATTCATCCGAGGCAACGAGTCTCTGGTCTTCCTTGAATAGAGAGAACGGGTCCTTGATAATACATAAGATGCGCTTCTTATCCAAATCGCTATCACCAGTGGTAAACTGCTTGGATGATTTGGCCCACCAGCAGCCACCAGTAAAGGACCGAAGCAGCTTGACCGTCTTGAAGCCGTCGATAGTATAGGAAGCTTGCTCATCGCAGAAGATACCATCACACTCCATGCCATTGTAGATGATTCGACTGGGGTCGTCGGCGTGAAATATCAGAACGTCGCCCTGGAATCGACTGGGCTCGGCTGGCGTGCTGAACTTGGACCAGGTCTGCCCTCGATCTTCTGTTTTGTAGTGAGTCTTGCCCTTAGTTAAGACGAAGGCAATCTTTGGATCGAAGCTATGCAGGGTAAGCAAGGTCGCATGGTGCTCGGGAATATCCTCGACTCTGGCCCAATTGGCGCCAGCATCCGATGATCGATAAATATTGCCCTCTCCAACATCGTGGAAGACGATTACATCGCTGTCCTCGAAGTAGCTAAGGCCGAGAGGCGGGTGCTCGAATTTCGTGACAGATAGCTGAGGCACATCTTTGGCAAGCGTAAGAGCCCAGAGCAAGGACATCAATAGGATGTGCCATGACGGCGCAGCCTTGGCTAGGAGCCTCATTGTGTCGCGACTCTGGGGCCGGCAGATAACATGAAGCAAATCGATGTGGACGCGGGTAAAGGTGGAAGGTTGTTGATTATACGCGCCGTAATGGTGAAGAACCTAGTAGGATAGCTAAAAATGTAAGGTTGGCTATTGTTTAGTGATGATAGGACATGGAGTCGAACGGCAGTCGGCGGGATCGTGATGATTGCGTAGTCTTGTTCAAAATGTTTCGTCAGCATGTGGTTGAAATCGTTACAGCTCCGGGTGTGGCGCTGTGTGGCATTGGCTGCGACTGAAGTCGCCACGGACGGGGGATTTGCAGTGGCCACGTCAATCGATACCAGCAGCGTTCAGGCTGCCACCTGTGGCTTGACACGACAAAGCTCACACGAGCTCCAGCCACAACAACAGGAGCTTCCCGGCAGGTACCCGGATGGCGCTAAGACTGTTGCGGATGTGGTCAAGTGAGAATAACAAGCCCATTCACAAGGGCGTCTTTATTGTTAGGGAACCAAAGCATTGTAAAAAGTTTAAGGAATGATGCTGCAAATTAAAGCTTCTACTATTCCTCAGCAAAATGTCATCATAGAAATCACATGCTCAATCGAAGCTCTCTTTCTGTAGAGGCCGCGACACTGTTACTCCTACGCGCGATTTCTACTGGTTGTTAATGGATCATTACCCGTTGGAAGCCAGCCAGTTCAACCCAAATCGGATAGTCTGGGTCAGTTGTTCACAGTTGTTCACAGTTGTTCGCGCGATTGCCAACGACAAAATGCTATTTCTAGGCTTGTTTTCCTTAGGACGGATTATCTGCTGGGAGGTCATCGTATCTTGCCAGGATATTGTTGCTTTCTGGAAGTTTATATCATATCGTATACGGATGTCGAGCCCCCACTGCAATTGGAAAATAGAGCAAAGAGCCCCCTTTGTAGGGCAGAACTGACATGCCGATGTTCAATGCAATACGGAGTACAGAGTGGTATGTCCGCTGACTTGGATGATACGCTTCCTCTTTTGGCATATCGAATGGGAAAGCCCTCTGCTGCAACCTTGAAAGGATCGACTTGCGCGCTAGATAGGGTATCAGTGTTGAGACACAGTCAAACAGCCAAACACCGACCAAACAGTCGAGACTGGACGCACTCGGTATGCTTCCAGGTACGGCGTCGTCCTACTACTAACATGTTGCCCATGCCAGTGGCCCTGGGCTCCGCACACACATTGCAAGGTACCACGATCAGTGGGACGTGACCAGGAGTGCAGAAAAGGTGAAACACAGTGGGTCGGATCGCAGCACTTGGAGCGTCAGGGGATCGAGGCGCTGCTATTGCTTGAGCCGCGAGCGGGCGGTCCCTCGCCTGCTTGACTGAATGCGACGCTTGCTCAGTCATGGTCAGCGTTTGTTTTGCGTGTCATTGTTAGCACCAGCAGCCTTTTCCCATGTTGTTTGGGAACATAAGTGCCACGCTTCTGATGACTATTACCCATCATCTCCAAGCAGAGAATAATTCCAGCACATGAGGCCATATACGGACAACGAGGAGAACAGTGGCCAAACAAACAGCATCCAGTTGAAGGTCGCTGACATCCCCTGCTGGTGACTTTGCTAGAGGCGACTTCATGCTGACCTCGGATGCTTGAATCATGTCCCCGAAATTCGAGAGCGAAGTCTATGGCATGTGGTTGAGATGGGATAGGATTCATCAATCGGACCCCCGGGATATTTTGTTTAGTAAATTATTCAACACGAAGCTGAACAATAACCCGGCGGAGTCAAACCGGATAGCATCATATCACAGCCGTCACTCTTTTTTGCTTCTTTCTTAGACCCTGGTGACACGTGGAGCAACAATTCGTAGCTTATTAGTAGTCTTTGCCCCTCGCTTGGCTGCGTGTCAATGCCACCATGGCAACGGTTCGTGGAGAAGACTCGCCAATAGGACACTGCATCTGCATATGTAGGTACGATTAGCACGTATGCGCGTCATGGGGGGGCAAAACAATCCGATATGGATAGAAACAAACACAGATTGGGGCGACTTGTCTACGACGAGCACACGAACAGGTTCCTGAATATGAGCAATGCAGCAGACTCGCAGGCTGTTCTTAACATTCACCCATGGATGATGCTGTCGGCAGGTTCAGCCAGGACTTGCTCAGAACGGGCTCCATGGGCGCAACGACCCCCTGTTGCTGTCCTTTTGCAGCCACGATCCTTTCATTTACCTCATGCAGTCCAGCGCAGGGGGGCGCAAGAGTGACCAGCGTTCAACGGCTGCACTGGGCTCATACAGGCACCGGCTGGCTCTTCACAGGGACTTGGGGCATCTCCAGGGCTGGAGTCTGGGGGGGCCTACAGGGCTCTCTCCAGTGCTTGTGCTGCCCGTAGTCGCTCCACGCCACGGAGAGCTCCTCCTCCATGCCCTCCATGCCGCATGCGTCTCCGGAAGATGCAAGCTAGACCCCAAACAAAGCCCAAACCCCCCCGCCACGACGGGAGTCTGTTTTGATTTGCCTTTTCGGTTTCCTGTTTCTTGCTCGGTGCTTTATTTTGCGCCTTGCCCTCTTTTTTTCCCTCTCCCAACGATCCGTGTTTTGATTCTTCTTTTCCTCCTCCCTTCCGTGGTTTCGTCGTCTTTCTCTTCTCTCTCTTCTACTTCTTCATTAACCTCCTTCTCAAGGACCTACGGCTGCTCCCCCACCACGCAGGGCGCGATCAAACAGACAAACGACATCCCAACCAACCCATCGCCCTGTGCCACTGAGAAACGCAACTAACGCCATCTCTCATTGTCTCATTGCATCCCACCTTGTCGCCAGCACCATGGCTGCCACTTACAAGCAGTTCCTGGCCTCGCCCAACTCGTCCCAGTTGGCCGAGAAGGCCTCGCTGCACTATGTGACGACGCTGACGTCCTTTTCTGGAGCGACCGAGATCATCAAACATCTGAACACCCTCCAGAAGCAGGTCAAGAAGAAGAAGGAGGACGTCATCAACCTCGTGGATGGTCAAAACATTGTCGCCATCGAGATTGATACGGCCCTAGAGTTTTTGACCAGCGGTGGCGCCTACTTGCCTGGCCTCGACGACAACTTCCTCTCTGACCGAGTCGCTTACTTGCCCATTGTATGTCTCTACAACCACCCTTCCCTCCCTCGTTCTTCCTAAGATTGTCACATGCTAATCACTCCGCTCTCAACTATAGATGCACATTGTGACCTTTGATGCCGACGGCAAGATCCTGCAGATTCGCCAACAGTGGGACCAAGCTTCACTTCTTAAGCAGATGGACGTCATTGGAAAGAGTGGGCGCAACTGGCCCATCAAGGATGGTCGAGAACAGCTTGCCCTGATTCAGAATTGCCTCAAGTTGTCTGGTTCCACTGCTGGGACGACCCAGAGCCAAACCGGGGCTGCTGCTACTACCGCTACTACAACCAAGCCCCGAACAAACTCCACCAACATCATGCGGGACCCTCATGCCTCCCTGCATCTCTTTGGCACCAGAGAGGATATTGAGTCTGCCGAGCCAGTAGCTGTCCTCTCACCGTACGCTGGCCAAAAACCCAAGCAGCGCTCCTTTACGGACATCCTCGGTGATGACCCCCAGCATGGTGATACTGGCTCCTACAATCGCTCCATGTCGCCTAGCAAGGCGGGCCATGGCAAGAATCACCACCCCATTCGCATTTTCGACGGACAGGAACACAAAGAGGACGACGATTCACCCCAAGCAAAGCCGTCTCAATACATTCGGGCCCACCCTGCCAAGTATCAACACTTTGACTTTGCCGATGGATCTAAGGAAGGCGATATCCCCGAGTCCAATGCAGGGCCTGCCCCCCGGACCAAGTCTAAGCATGACAGCCAGTGGTCCTTTGAAGACTTTGTAACCCCCGTCAAGGCTAAGCCTACTCGAGCAGCCGGCAACAACCCAAGTGGTCGTAACTGGGATACGGATGCCAGCCAGGCTGAACCAGCAAAGGCACCAGCTGGCAAACCACGCCGTGACGCCGAGACTCATTTTGAACTACAGGATGATGGCGAGCTTCCTCCCGACCAGCGTCGCATTGCTACCCATACAAGAGGTGTAGCGCATAACGAGGGACTCGGCCTTTACAAAGACAACGTATTTGACCGCCAAGAAGAGGGCGCAGACCCAAGCAACCGCGCTCTCGGCAACATCACAAACATCAAGGACCGAGGCAAGGACTTTGACTCTCATTTCACCATATCGGACGACTCTCCTTCTGCTGCCGCCCCAGCAGCTCAGCCCGTTGCTGAAAACCGCAAAAAGGCCGTCAACATGATGAACGCCAACTGGACCCTTTCCGACGAGTCTCCGGTCTCCCAAAAGGAGAACAGAGTGCAGGCGAGCAAGGGGCAGCCAGACACGCGGATCCATATTTCTGGTGACGGCATGGGAGGCAAGAAGGGTACGCAGAGAGACTTTTTGTATGGAGATGATGTAGTAGACCAGCCCAAGCCACTCATTTCCAGGAAGGCAAACCACGGCACCCAGAAGAGCGGTTTCTGGGACTATTGAAAAATTTCTGCTTCTATCTAGGAACGCCATTCGTATCAGAATACCCATCAACGAATTTCTTTGAAGCGCGGCGATGCAATTGATGACTCTACTACATTTACAAGGTCGTCGCTCATGAATCAATGAGTCTTTTTGTCAAACTTTTATTTATTTTATCTTGCTATCACCACTTGAAGTTGGACAACCTTCTCTTAAAATTTTTTTTGTTGTTCTTTTACTTTTGTCGTCTTGCGAGTTCTTTTTTATGACCTTGTTCTAAACAAATATTGTCGGGCTGCTTTTGTCCCCCCGAAACGGCTTTGGCTTAACTCTGGGTGGGCGTCTAAACGGTTGGAATATAGTGTATGCGAAATTGCTGTTGGGAGAGGGGGAGGCTGAATAAAAAAAAATTACATTGACGTACGATATACAACCTTGAAGAGTCAAAGGTAATGTGATGATGTCTTCCGTCGATGTAGTAGGTGGTCAAAAGAGGACCGAATTATGAAACTTGCCAGTTTTTCAAACTCTGTATTGTATCTATGAGTTAAGAGGTCTAAGCATTGTGCTATATAAAAACGACATATTTGCCTCCCATTCATGATCTGCGTATCCAGCATATTTCCACAAACGCCATGCTAAAAAAAAAACCAATAATATAGTTTAACCAAAACCAAAGCAAAACAAAAACATCGTACCTCAACACATATACTTGTAGAATTTCTTCCAAGTCGGCCAATTCTCCCATTCGTCCTTTTCCTGCTGCACCAAAATCGGGACATTAAAGTCCCTCCGTCCGGTATCTACATCCATGTCACGGATCTTGACGTAGCCAGTACGGTAGTACAGCTTGTGCGAGAGATAAAAGATGAGGACGATAGGTCCACCCATCCACTTGAGGAAGAAATTCCCCGCTTGGTCTTTAGCGCCGCCGGTGAATTTGATGGGGAAGGCGCCGACCCAGAACTGCGCGACGAGGACGCTAATGTTGAGGACGAGGCCGACGTAGGAGCCTAGGACGCCGACCTGGGACTGGAAGGGCAGGTCGCTGGGGGTGCGGCCGTTGAGGGCCCAGGCGCGGCGGAAGCGGATGTGGCAGAGGCAGATGGAGGACCAGGTCAGGACGGCGGAGAGGCCGGAGATGGCGAGGAGCCAGTCGAGGACGGAGTTTTCCTGTTGGAGGTCGGCGAGGTAGGCGAGGAGGCCGACGAGGGTGGCGATCATGATTGCGACGAGGGGCCGGCCGCGCTGGTCGACGTAGCCGAGGATTTGGGGTGCTTGTCGGAGGTTAGCCATGGCGGCGAGGGTTCGCGAGGAGCCGAAGACGGACGAGTTGCCGACGGAGAGGACGGCGATGAGAATGACGGCGTTGATGACGGATGGGAGGATATCGATCCCGGCTTCTTCGATGGCAATGACGAATGGTGAGGCTTTGGCGTCGGCGTTGTTTTCCCCCACGAGACGGGGGTCGTTGTACGGCACGAGTAGGCCGACCAGCGCGAGAGCAACGATGTAGAAGAGCGTGATGCGCCAAAACACCTGCTTGATGGCTGTGGGGAGCGATTTTCTAGGATTTGCCGTTTCGGCCGCCGCCAGACCGACGAGTTCTGTCCCGGTAAATGCAAATGCCGCAGTGACAAACACGCTGCAGAGGCCCTTGAAGCCATTGTTGAAGGCGCCGGGATTGTGCCAGAATTCACCACCGATGTAGCCGCGGTTCGGGGTTCCTCCACAGTTGAGGACGATGCCGAGCAGACTATATATATATATGTGTTAGTGACTGGATGGGGATAGTGGTAGCGAAGAGGAACAAACAACTCACATGAATCCAATGACGGCAATGATCTTGATGATGGAGAATGTGAATTCCGCTTCGCCGTAGCCTTTCACACCAAACATATTGATGGCGACAATTGTGAAGAGGAAGAGGGTTACGAATATGGCTCTGGGGAGAGATTCGTCCCAGTATCCGATGGTCAGGGATGCCGCAATGATTTCCAAGGGAAGAATCGTCAGCCACTGCATGGCATAGCTGGATGTCCGTGTTAGTTGGTATTCGGTTTAAGTAGGGATATATATATATATATAGATCGGATATCAGACATACTTCCAGCCCATGGCAAACCCCCATGAAGGGTCCAGAAATCGAGTGGCCCACGATGAAAATGAGCCGGCCAAAGGGAAAATAACAGCGAGTTCTCCCAGTGCTTGACAAGTGCAATACAGCATCACGCCAACAATGGTAAAGGCAAGCAGCAGTGAAGCAGGGCCACCAGCTGCTAAGGCTTTACCTGATGCAACGAATAAACCGGTACCTGCCAACCACAAAGAACAAAGAGTCAGATCAGGTTAGGTCATGCCATGCTATGCCATTATTCCACCAAGATCACAGTATTCAAATGCTTATCAGGGACACCCACCTATAGATCCTCCGATGGCAATCATCTGCAAATGCCTCCCCTTGAGCTTTCTCGACAGGCCATTCGCTTGCGCATTGGCAAGCGTAGCCATTTGCAAATCGTAAAACGGCGAGCCATTGTTATGCCGTCTCACGCTCTCAAGCGGGCCCAGGTCATCGAGGTGGTGGCTCGGAAAGAACTTGGAGTTGGGGTCGCGATGGAAGCTCTTGATGAAGCGATCGAACCGGGGCTGCTTGCGGTCTTCGTAGTTTGGCTCGCGCATGCTGTAGGAGCTGCCGGGGTGGAGCGAGTCTTCCTTGAGTTTGTAAGGGTTGGTGATGACGCTGAGTTCAACGTCACGCTGCGGTGCCATTTTTGCCGGCCAGCAGGCGGACTTGGAGCGCCTTGTTATATCTAGGTAATATTATACGGTTTTCGATGGAGAGGAGCGAGGATGCTTCAGAGGCCAAAGCTTTCTTTTGCTAGCAAGGAGGGGCTTCAAAGAACCGAGATAAGGTGTCCACGGATTGCTTTCTTTGTATGTCTGCTGCTCGCTCGCCCGCACTCAGGTGCCTCAGTTTGTCAGATTGGCGGTTTGGCGGGTCTCCAAGGTCAAATCAGAGATCTGGGGGCTCGTCGTCGCCAATCGCACATGACGTCGCCTAGTACCATGCGCTCGCCGTGTCGAGTTCGTACAATAGCAGGATGTCTGGTGAGATACAGAAGAGGGCGGGAGGGGAAAGGCGGCAGCGAGCGGCGGATAGTGATGCTGGAGGTTGACGGGATGGGACGCTGACAATGGGTTGTGGTGGTGGGATACCGAAGTGTTAAATGGGGATCGCTAGTTGCTATTCCTACTGTACCAGTATGTACGGGGTGCGTCTTCAGGGCGATAGCCGTCTGAACAGGCGAGCTTTAGTGTGCAGCACTAATAATAAATGAGGTGCCATTCCGGCTGCTGTTGAATCAGCGGTGGCGCAGACATGACACAGCAAGCACAGCTTGGTGGCATGGCTGCAAATCCCATCGATCCAAACACTAACACTTATCAATAGTCTTGAGCTACATACAGCGCTTGCGGGCTATTCTGGCTGCCACCAATTTAAACAAACACCCGTCCGTCTCGCTGATTCACTGAAATTTATGGCGCCCTGGCCCCCTCCCGCCATTGCTGTCGCCCCGTTTCTTCAGGACAGACATGCGACACCATCTCTCTCCCCAGACCAAACTCCGGTATCCGACGCCAATCACCATCAGCGGCTTCACGGGATGCGACGCTATGTCTCAGTCAGCCACTGAGGGGGTGAAGAGCCTGTCAGAGCCCTGAGCTGATGTCAACACCCCGTGCTGCTTCCGCTGTATTCTTACTCATACAGATCTGTAAGGCGATCAAAGAGATTGCCCACTAATACTTCATGGCACAGCACAGGTAGGTGAGTGAAACGACTGGATGCAGAGCTACTCCCAGAATGGCGCGTATGGATGCCACCCCTTGGAACGACCAGGGCGGGTGGGGACTGATAAGAAGCCGGTGGAGGGTTCATATAAAACGCTGGAGGCTGCACAGCCATCAGGTCTGGTAGAAATACCAGGTATTAGGTACCTACCAAGCACATCTCAGCCTTTAGACCACTGTAGATAAACTCGTTATCTGCCCAATCCCCCCCCCCCCCCCCCAGCCAACGTCCACCACGAAGTATTGGAATCATCATCACCATCACCATCGCCATATGCATCGCCATCTCCATCTCCATCTTTATCTTAAATAGAACCATGCAAAGCCCTGACTCAATCACATCTTCAGTGGCGTACAGTTACCGCAAAAAGAAACAGCACGCCCTGTTAGAACACCAAACCTCGCTCCATTACTGTACCAGCGAGGGGATGGTGCAAGCCACCAAATGCAACGTCTAGCCGACGACACGCGTGGCGCAACAAACCCCCGTAATCGTAATCAGCCCTCCCCTCCCTATTCATTATTGTTTTCGAGCCTGTCTAGTATTCCAGAACATTCATCGTCTATTAAGGCTTAAAACCGGTCATTTCGGCAATTAGTGTAATTGATATGTATAGTTAACTACCTAAACTACCTTACACAAGTAACCCTTATGTTCTTTTCATCGAAACATTCACCTATACATGTCCCACGTCTGACTCCAGCCCTCGCTCCATCATGCAATAACGCCAAATATACACGTCTTCGCACAGTCACAGTCCCCTACATTCACTCAACAATGTTGCCCTTCGCATCGCGGGGCTTTCGCTTCCATCCCGTGGAGAACAGCGCTCCCATATCAAATCTGGGCAGAGGGTGTGCCTCTGTATTCAGCACCACCTTATCCAAAGGTAAGAAGTCATTAGGCGAGAAGAGAAGATACAGATACTTTAGTGTCTCGGCCTTTATAATCAATCACTCGGTCAGCATTCATCTTCGTGTTTTTTTTTTCAGTAGCGGCAGGGTTGCAAAACCAGACTTACCAGCCAGAAGCTTTCCATATTATCTTTTACCGTCGGCGGAATCACATTAGCGTTGAGCAGACTCGTAAACCCGCCCATCTCCTCCACGGCCGTGTAGTTGACAAACGACATGAACATGTCCCAACCCCATTCGCGATACTTAACGTCGCCGGTGATTCTCCACATATAAAACAGGCTTTCCACAGTCTCGGGACGCTGCAAGTTGTGGACATCATTAGAGTGCACCACAAAGTCCTTTCGCCATGCTGCATCCGGGTCGGGGTCAAACTCCGCCGGAGCCTTGTGAGGGGCTGATTCGGGCAGCGGCGGGTCGGCAACGTTGAAGTACGTGATCTCGGGAGCCAGTCCCGTCGCCATATACTTATACATGCCCCAGCAAGTTTGCATGAGCTCCCGCGCCAGTTGCATCTCCTCATCTTTCTTCTTGGACCAGGTGGGTAGCTTCCGAGCCTCGGCTTCGGTGAGCCCACCGGTCGCACCAAGGGCAATTGTGCCAGGCATAAAGCAGACCAAATGGTCCATCTTGGGTGACATTGCGTGGTCCAATCCATCTGGTCGCTCTGCAATGATGGTGTAACCAGACGGCTCGGTGTACGTGATCAGATGCTTCTTCACACCTTCAAGAGCTTGGTCCCACATCTCCTCGTAAATAGGTTCCTGCTGGTTAGTCTGGAGATACTGCTTAATGAGGTACTCATAATAAGAGTCACCCCTGCTGCCCAGTCGAATATTCTTCCCCCGGAATTCTCCACTCGTAGCATATATGTAAATAGGCACGAGTCCATCCTCAGGGTTGTTGTTGTCGACAATCTCCATGACCTTTTCGACTCTGTCCCAAAAGCTCTTCTCGCCAGTGAGCTTCGCCAGGTACTTGAACTCGAGCTGAAGAGTGGTAGCTTCAGCAGTAGAGGAAGCGCCCATATCGGCGTGAGAGGGTATTCCCTTAAATTCCGCCAAGTTGACACTGGCATATGGAATGCCAGAATCGGACTCAAAAGCGGACATTAGACGATCGGCCAAGTCCTTGGCCTTCTCAAGATAGAGGTCTTCTCCTGAAGCGCCTTCGTCGTCTTCCGCCAACGGAGCCAAGTTGGGGAACTCAGTGGACAGGTAGTGAGCAGAGAGCAATCCCCCCAACATTCGAATAGTCGTCTCAAACGTATTAACATCTTGGCTCTGGTCCCACGTCAAGGTTGTTGACAGCCACTCTCTTGCGTGTTCCACCCGCGAAGTCAGGTTCATCAGCATCATTGTATCCAGCGAATCTATAATGATCCAGCCGAGGCCTTTCGGTGCCATCATCTTGCCTGTTTTCGAGATCGGATGGAATTCATCATAGCCTAATACATCAAAATCGATTAGTCCAAGCCTCTGTACATGTCACTCTTGTTGTCACCTACCCCAAGCATGGCGCTCGTAAGCATCCCAGCTCACTTCGAAAGCTTCCACCACGCTCTTTCGCCTCTCTTCCCAATCAATATTCCCTTTCTGTTGAGAGGACAGACCTAACCAGGAAAGAGCTGATCCTGATTGTGATTTAGGGTGGCCCGAAAAGAAACCCATGAGGTACAAGACAAATACCACCACCGTGGTAATTGACCCGATAATCCTCTTGCGCTTCCACCACGGCCGGTTTCTCATTGACGGCGCATAGTTGTACGGCTTGTCCTTATACATGGGTAGCCCATCTTCTGACGCGAACGTTACTCGGTTGGTGCCACTTCGTCGCGAGACAGCTGCCCAAGCTCGGTCCTCGTGCGCTCTAATAGGATCGTCAAAGTTGGGCAGGTTCCTGGGCATCGAAAAGGCCATATCTATGGCATTTGCGCTCGCCTGTGCCGCCCGAGAAGCGGTATCTTTGAATACGTTCTTCCTGTGGATATTGAACGGGTCGCGAATCATGAGGTCGATGGGTTCATGTCGGGGAATGCTGCCAACGAGTTTAAGCGCAGATGCAATTGAAACAACAAAGCAAGACGACAGAACTCCTCCAATGAAACAAATGCAAAGAATAAGTAAAACAATTCAACTTGAGGGGGGGCTTGAGACTTCGTCACAAAGGCCCATCTGGGGGTCTGTCTCGAAATGGACACCTACTTTTGGACAAGTAGTCGGAGTTGCCGCCAGTTAAAGGAGCAAGTTGCGCTTATCGATAAGCATAACTACCACCCCCCGTCCTGTCGCAGAGAGTGCAATGCCTAATGGAAATTTAGGTGCGCCAAATCAGCAGCGATATCCCTGACGATATCTTGAGCCATAGATACAGATAGTCGAGGCAGACAGGGCACTCTTTGAGTTGTTGAAAAGTTATTTTCGGAAAGGAGTCTTCATATATTATTGAATTAATTCCGTCGTGAACTCTCACTTCTTTCCATAGAACTTAAGACTCGAAGTTTCAAGCCAACGGACAGAGCGGGTTTCCCGTGGCGTCATTTCGCGGAAGCTTCAGATAACAGCACAGTAATGCAAACATGGACATCAAAGATTTTCCATTTCTAAGTCAGGACGAATTCTCAGAAGCTTGCCATCATTTCGACAGTCAATATTGCCGAGCAACCCTCGGGCCGCTACGCAAAACATGGAAACTCAGAGTTTGTACTGCTCTGGACATCATATTCTCCATGTCTGGTGGATTCACATCATATATTCAGATTATCCGTCCTCTCGACGCTACGGTAGACCCTGATGACATATCATTGGATTTGGGCAAGTTCTCGATTTCTGATCACGAATCGGACGAAGATTTCCTGTCAGGAGATGGGGATATGATGGATGCTGAGGATTCCGATGCGGTATGATTACAGCAAACATCAAAGCGCCATCACTCATCAGGAAGAACTCACTTCTCACATATTACTAGGCTATCATTGAAAAACAAAAGACGAGTCAAGGCTTCGGCTATGTAACATACGAGATTCATCTGCATCCCACATACAGGGTGCCATGCCTGTGGTTTAGTATTCATGATCTCCCACCAAACGAGCCTGCGTTTAACATCGATACGATATTTCGCCGCCTAGTGCCTGATGAATATAAAGATGGCCTCCGTCGAGGAATAGGAGGCATCGGCGGCATCTCCGCAGACGTGAGTATTCAATTCTATTTCATACGTTAATCAAGTACCGGATATCAAGCGAGGCGATTCAGCCCAACTAACTGCTTATCTGTAGCATCACCCCATTACCGGGGTTCCCTCCTTCTTTGTCCATCCCTGTTTGCTCGGGGATGCCATATCTAGCTTCAAATGCTCCACAGCGAACTACCTCATGGTCTGGCTCGGCCTAGTGGGAGGTTGTGTCGGTCTTTGGGTGCCCAAAGAGATGGCTGCTCAATGAGATATGGCCGGTATTGTGTCCGTTCAACATAATCTTTCATTGGCATAGCTTCATGATCATCACACCTACGACGTTTACTCGTCATCGCTGTCCTCCTCCATGGCCACATCTTCTTCGCTTTCCTCTTCTTCATCGCGATCCCGTTTCTGGCCACGGTTCTCTGAGTCGCCTGCATCCTTCATAACGTGATCGGTACCTGCAGCAGGCTTGGCCGGAGCAGTCCCAGGCAGCGGGGCATTAAAGATGCTCTGTTGTAACTCGGTTTGTTCCACAGTACTGGCGCCAGCGTTCGAGTTCGGGATCTTAAAGGTGCCGTCAAGTTTTGCAACAAAGTGCGACTTTGACTTGGCATATTGAATCTTCTGTAATTTGACACAGGTCAACACCAGTCGATCAAGGGATCATCAGCAATAAGTGGATAGAATGAGCACTCACAAGTGGTCTTCCCAAGAAAGTCTGTCCATCCAAAGATCTCATAGCTTGTGTCGCTGCTTGTATGTCTCGAAAGACGATGTGGGCTTGCCCACGCATTTCCATTGTTTTGAGAGCAACAACATCGAGTACTTGTCCATGTGTGGAGAATAGCAGGTACAATGCCGTTCGCAGGTCGTCCTTTTGGATCTTCGCGGAGGGTAGATTTGTCACATATAGACTACATGAATTTAATTAGCTAAAACGCCCGGCTCAGGACTTGTAGAGCAGGTGACTCACGTCTGATTTGGCGGAATTGGCTGTACTTTGGCGGGTAGAGTAGAGTTTGGTGCAAGGCTGCGAGTAGCAACTGCTGACGCCATTGTGTCGTATACCGATACTCTTCTGTTAAAGGGAATTTATTTAATGTTGCCTCTCTCTTCCAAACCGTTGTTCTCCCAATTGTCGGTCGTGCTTTCGAAAAGTCTGTCGCTTTGTTGTGCACGCTGGCGATATTGATTGAGGTAGGAGATGTTGATGGAGGCAGGAGTTTTTGCTACCAGTGGTCTGCCAGCGAAGTGGCCCAAGCTTTCTGGCCAATGTGCGAGGCACCTACTGACTCTTGCGCAGCTGACATACATTACAGTAGGTATGCCTGGGTGAGCCGCCACAAATTGTGGCGCGACTGTGCAACAAATGCTGCGTCTAGCAACTAATAAGCATAAATTACTTAACAAATCACCGAAATATCAGCCAATATGGTCTCCGAGGGAAATTGCATTGCAGGAGTTGAACTGACCCTTAAGGGCGAGCAGTTCCCACTTCCACTTTCATTACACATTATTGCGAATCCCGTGACTATGCCCACCAAACGGAAAACATGGCCGACCCAGACTCTATTGTCAAATGTGCCCTGTTCAGTGGTTTCCTACCCTGTCAACATGTCCAGCAAGATGAAGAGACGGCCGGCAAATGTTTTGAAGATCGTTATCTCTATAAACAGGATGGTGTCCTTCAGAGATACTCACTGTAAGCTTCTAGGCCAGTGCTTCCCTTTAGGAACCTTTGGTCCGATACTTTGTAACATACGCTTAGTAGCGCTTGGTAGCGCAAGCCAAATTAAATAAGTTAACAAAGCAGGCGCCGTTATGTTGAAAACAATTCCAAGTTCAGGGCCTAGCTCACCCTGCAATGCGATATCACTCTAGGTGGGGGCGCGTTTGGTTGGAGGGGGCAGCCAACCGTGGATTTTCCACTAGGTACCGCTAACCGTCAGCGAGCGCTACGTAACCTCGAACGTCACCCCGCCAGACAACTTCAACTTGTGAATCATCCAACATTCGACCCCCTTTTGACCGTCTCTAAAGCGATAGTAGAGAGCTACTCCTATCGCCTTTCTCCTCACGAAGCAACATGGCCGCTCCCGAAGTCCACCACCTGTTTCATAACCCCATTGCCGACCATTCGTTCTCGGCGGACCACGGAACACTTGCCGTTGCCAGAGACTCTGCTGTTGAGCTGTACAGCAAAGCCGGCAACGCTTTCAAGCTGCAGGATGTGTTGAAGGGCCACGACAAGACGGTCACCAGTGTTGATATTGCTCCTAACAGCGGCCGCATCGTGTCATGTTCTCAAGGTTTGTTCAACTTGCGCCTTAAATCCCGAGCTCAGTGGAGGCTGACTCTAGACAGATCGTAATGCGCTGGTCTGGGAGCCGTCCCCCACCGGATACAAGCCAACTCTGGTCCTCCTCCGAATCAGCCGCGCTGCCACATACGTCCGCTGGTCGCCCTCTGAAACGAAGTTTGCCGTTGGATCTGGCGATCGCGTAATTGCGGTCTGCTACTTCGAGGAAGAGAACGACTGGTGGGTTTCGAAGCATCTAAAGAAGCCAATTCGCAGCACAATCACCAGTGTTTCCTGGCACCCCAACTCTGTCCTTCTCGCCGCCGGTTCGACCGATGCTCATGCTAGGGTGTTCTCAGCCTTTGTCAAAGGCGTCGATGCCCGCCCTGAACCCGGTGTCTGGGGTGAAAGGTTGCCGTTTAACACTGTTTGCGGAGAGTATCTGAACAACTCTGCTGGGTGGGTTCACTCTGTAGCATTTTCGCCAAGCGGCAATGCTCTTGCATTTGCTGCGCATGACAGCAGCGTTACGGTTGTTTATCCTAGCGGCCCTGACCAGCCGCCCAAGGCGCTGCTTAGCATCTCTACAC
This sequence comes from Sphaerostilbella broomeana, assembly GCA_930272545.1. Classification (NCBI taxonomy): domain Eukaryota; kingdom Fungi; phylum Ascomycota; class Sordariomycetes; order Hypocreales; family Hypocreaceae; genus Sphaerostilbella; species Sphaerostilbella broomeana. The sequence goes on along the minus strand of CAKNET010000095.1, from coordinate 66,625 downwards.
AACTGCTACCGTTCAAGAGCTTGATCTGGAAGTCCGAGGATGAAATCATTGCCGCTGGTTACGATTGCGAGGCTTTCCGCTTCCAGGGCAGTGAGGGTGGCTGGCAGCTCACTGGGACTGTAGAGTCCAAGGGCAAGCCAGGCCTTGGTGAGCAGCGTGAAGAATCGGCGTTGAACATGTTCAGACAGATGGACCTCAAAGGAAAGGTGAAGGACGATACCCAGTTGAAGACTGTCCACCAAAATACAGTTTCCACCATCCGACCATACGAAGTCTCTGGTGGCCGAGTTACAAAATTTAGCTGTAAGTTACTCCCAGTTCCTACTTAGCTAGCTAGCTGCTAACAAAGAGATAAGCGAGCGGCGTGGATGGAAGAATCGTTATTTGGAACGCTTAGAGCATAGCCATGCCAAATTGAGACGACTCTAATCATCACCATTATCTGTCCAATTATAATATGTAATGGTCTGTCGGGTCGTGGCCTATATCCAAAGCAGCAGCTGCATAATCAAAGCATGTGGACTAGAGCATTAAACAGAATAGTTGTTTTCAGAATGAAGACTACAAGCGACTATATAATCTTTATTTTACTTAAAATTTCATGGCAAGGCAACAGCTTCAATTTCAACGTCCACATTTTTAGGGAGTGTCTTGACAGCAACGCAGCTTCGTGCCGGCTTGTGTGAGAAGTACTTTTCGTACTCGGCGTTCATCTCCTGCAAGGATTTGTCAGTAACTAAATTCTCTTTTCTAAACATAGTGAGGGGGGACTTGCCGCAAAGTGGGCCATGTCAGAGATGAAAATAGTCGTCTTGACAACTCTAGGGAGGGAGGAGCCGGCCTCTTTCAGGACAACATCTAGGTTCTCGCAGCATTTGCGGGTCTTGTCGGCGATGGAGCCTTCGACCAAGTTGCCGGTGGCGGCGTCAAGGGGGATCTGTCCAGAGCAGTAGATGGCAGTAGGGGTCTTGATGGCTTGGGACTAAAGGATGTAAATGAGCAGCAGTTCAACTATCGTCTGCTTCCAGGCAGACACTCACGTATGGACCCAGGGCTACAACGGCAAGTTATCATTAGCATTCATCTCCCAAGTAGCAGGGCGGATGGGTTCCAGCTTACGGAAAGGGGCATCCTTGGTGTAGACGATGGTCTGGTCCGCCATTCTGGATTTGAATCTGAGAGGAGCTGCAAAAGGTGTGAATTTGGGTCGGACAGTGAGTGAAGCTCGGGACAAGCTTATGAAGCCTCGGGCGAGGGGCCGGGCTGCTATAGTGCGAGCAATTGTCGGCGACATACCTGTAAGTGATGGGTTTCGTTAGGTCCTTAGGAAGCTTTGTCGAAAGAATTGGATTTTCGTACAGTCTGCTTGATGCTATATTTTGTCCTACGAGTGGTGTGATGGTTCAGAGCTTGGTGGTTTTTAAAAAAGTTCCTCCTGAGAGCTCAGGAAGGCCCCCTCCGAATGCGGGCCTGGCTCCCCCGCCCTTGGCGGCGGTTTCTGCCGGCCCAAAGAGCATCACGGCCCACCCTTGCATCACTGCCGGAGTAGACAGTATACTATCTAATACAACTTAGCGGGAATCGACAAGAGGGCGCGATGTTCGTTAGTAATTATAATGGCTCCATTTAGGAGGGGAATTAAAAATCAAGAAGGCGGAAATAATCAAAGCCAAAGATCACACAGCCTTCTTCTCTGCGAGAGCTGATAGATGTCGTTTGGAGCGGCATTCATTACTCTTCTTTCGTCTTACTAAAGTACCTAGGTAGTTCCAACCTATGGTTTAACTCAGCACGCAAGGGATACGAGGATCAAAATGTGACTTGGCTTTCATAAAACAGCTTTTGACTTTTCCAAAGGTGCGTGTATTGGTCGATAGATAAGACAGAACCAATTCGGAAGTATCCGAATTCAGATCTCGCTTTGAACCTACATAGGTAGGCAGATAAGAGAGGTATCCGCCATAGAGAAAGAATAGTGGTCGTGAACGCTGTCAACAAGATGTCACAGTTCGGAAATTCGCCATTCCCTGGAGAACACGTTCTATCTTGTCAGCATTGCGTTGTTTTTTTACAGTTCGGGTGATATGTTTCGAAAAATAAATTCGACAAGGCCTGTGTTCTAATATTGTTCCACAAAATTTCCATTAACAGCCATTAGCTTGCCAACGAGTAGGACTATTACGTCTAGACTAGTAGGGTTAGCCACTCAGATTTAGACTATAGAATACCTTGATCAACGAAACACGCACAGATCAAGTATATGAAAAGGATGGACTTATTAGGTCTTCAAGGGAATTTCTGATATTAATAGAATATCTAACGAACCTAATCTTGTGATTCTCTATGCTACCGGGTAGCGTCAAGGGATTTGTAGCGAGCGAGGGCTACGACCAAGTGGATTTTGCACGGATTAGCCCCTCCGTTCGATTGTGGCTTTCCTGCCAGTATGTGCCGTGGAGTACCTAGGCAGCTGTGGCGCCTTTGTATGGATCTACATATGGATGGCACCTCTAACGCGGCACAGTGGATGCCCAGGGGCCAGCCGCACGCTGCCCCCCCCTGCAGCTGAGCCTCAGTGGCCAAGCAGGACCTTGATCGGGGACATTGACACGTTATCCTCAGCTCGATATTCTCGGTTTCTGCCAAATCCAAAAGGGAGGCTCCGCCATCACCAAGTTGAGCCTCCGCTGCGCACCTCATTTCGAGACTCTGTCTTTTCATTCCCTCTCATTTTTATCTTCCGACCTACGTTTCGTTTTTTCAATAAGTTGGCGCAGAGCCTGCGTTTCCTTTCTTCTTGTAAGCTGCTGCATGGCTGGATACCCTGGCCCTCTTAGTCTGGAGCTTCCTTTTTGGTGTTCCAGTCTGGGGCTAAACGCGATTGACGAAACCACGACCTCATTGAAAACATGCTAATCTTGAATCCCAAAGGAATTGTCGAGCCATGGCTCGCAGCTCGACGCCGCAGGGCACCCTGCGGCAGCGGAATGTTCCATCTAAGCAGACGACCAACCCGGTCGCCTTCGCCCCTGAGGTAGAGCTCGACAAGCTTTCCAAAGCAGCAGCAGCATCGCGACAGAATATCTGGAGAGGAGAGATTGAGCACCGACTTGCGCTTACTCTCACTACCATCCTCGCCTTTGTTACGCGATTCTGGGGCATCAGCCATCCCAGCGAGGTCGTTTTTGACGAAGTGCATTTCGGAAAGGTAAATAGGGCCGGCGAGTCAACAATCGTTTTTTTAAAGATCTAGAGCTAATGTGCTTCTGTAGTTTGCGTCCTACTACCTTGAGCGCACATACTTCTTCGATGTCCACCCTCCCTTCGCTAAGCTGTTATTCGCCTTCGTGGGCTGGCTTGTCGGTTACGATGGCCACTTCCACTTCGATAATATTGGCGACTCCTATATCGATAACAAGATCCCATACGTGGCATTTCGAGCATTGCCCGCTGTTCTCGGTGCCTTGACCGTCTCCGTGACATATCTCATTATGTGGGAGTCAGGTTACAGTGTGCCGGCATGCATCATTGCCGCTGGATTGGTTCTCCTGGACAATGCCCACATCGGCCAGACTCGACTTATTCTCCTAGATGCCACCTTGGTCTTCGCAATGGCCTGCAGCATTCTATGCTACATCAAATTTTATAAGCTCCGACATCAGGCCTTCGGCAGGAAGTGGTGGAAGTGGCTCATTCTGACTGGCTTTGCCCTTTCTTGCGATATCTCGACCAAATACGTTGGCACATTCGCCTTCGTCACCATTGGCTCCGCAGTCATAATTGATCTTTGGGATCTGTTGGATATCAAGAGAGCGAAAGGAGCCATTGGTCTGCCAGAATTCGCCAAACATTTTGCTGCCCGCGCCCTTGGCCTCATTGTTTTGCCTTTTCTGTTCTACCTGTTCTGGTTTCAGGTACACTTCACCGTACTTTCCCGCTCCGGTCCCGGCGATGACTTTATGAGTCCTGAATTCCAGGAGACATTAAGTGACAACGTCATGTTGGCAAACTCTCTCAATATTCAGTACTATGATACCATTTCCATCAGGCACAAGGAAACCAAGACATACCTCCACAGCCACACCGATAACTACCCCCTGAGGTATGATGATGGCCGTATATCTAGCCAGGGTCAGCAAGTCACTGGTTATCCTCACAATGACACAAACAACTACTGGCAAATACTTCCCGCCAGCAACGACCAGAAGCTTGGCCAGAACATCAAGAACAATGAGCTTGTCCGTTTGAGGCACATCGTCACTGACAAGATTCTCCTATCTCATGACGTTGCCTCCCCTTACTACCCTACAAACCAGGAATTTACCTGTGTCACTGTTGATGAAGCGTATGGTGCCCGTCAGAATGATAGTCTCTTTGAGATCCGAATTGAGCAGGGCAAGCAAGGCCAAGAATTCAAAACCATCGCTAGTCACTTTAAGCTTATTCACTACCCCAGCAAAGTAGCTATGTGGACTCACACAAAGCCTCTTCCTGACTGGGCTTATGGGCAACAGGAAATCAACGGAAATAAGCAGATTACGGCGAGCTCGAACATGTGGTTTGTAGAAGACATCCCTTCCCTTCCTGTTGATGACGCTAGACGGCAAAAGGAAGAGCGAAAGGTGAAATCACTGCCTTTCCTGCGCAAGTACTTTGAGTTGCAGAGGGCAATGTTCTATCACAACAACAAATTGACTAGCAGCCACCCATATGCTAGCCAGCCGTACGAGTGGCCGTTTCTGCTTCGAGGAGTTAGCTTCTGGACACAGAACGACACTCGCCAGCAAATATACTTCCTCGGTAACCCGATTGGCTGGTGGCTTTCTAGCAGTCTACTAGCTGTATTTGCAGGTATAATTGGTGCAGACCAAGTTTCCTTGCGACGAGGCATCGATGCCTTGGGCCATCGTGAGTAACCAATCTACCGAGTTTTCTATTCATGGAGTTAAATGCTAACCAAAATTAGGAACTCGATCCCGTCTGTACAACTCCACTGGCTTCTTCTGGTTGACATGGGCTACTCACTATTTCCCATTCTTCCTTATGGGTCGTCAACTCTTCCTGCACCATTACTTGCCGGCTCACTTGGCAGCTTGTCTAGTCACCGGTGCTCTCATCGAGTTTATCTTCAACTCAGACCCCATCGACAAAGACGAACCCGAAGGACCTAAGAGACACATCACTGCTCGCGAACGATTCGCTGGCCAAAGTATGGTAGGCGCTTGGATCGCTTGTTTCGTGATCCTCGGTCTGGCAACAGCAGGCTGGTACTTCTTCCTGCCCCTAACTTATGGTTATCCTGGACTTTCAGTCGAGGAAGTCGTGAAGCGGAAGTGGCTCGGATATGATCTCCACTTTGCTAAATAATGAAAATTCACAATGAATGGTGAATGTGAGAGTTAAAGTTCGTCAGTAGTTGTGAGGGTGAATAGGGTGTGAGTCCTGGGGTGGGAAGGTTTGTGAGCCGCAGCTCATGATGGAAATATGCAGGTCCAAGTGAAAGACTCCAATGTACGATATAAAAAAAGGGGACAAGATTGGAGGTTGGCAAAAGTGTCGTATCATGCAATCAATAACTCATCAATGTTTTATGTCTTTAATATGTTGCTATTTATCCTCCAAATACCGTCTCATAACTGGTGCATGTTTGCCAGGCGCACCTTATGTAATCCACGGATCCCTTCAGGAAACTGCTGGTGTGGGGCGGCAGGCTTATCCGCCCTGGATGTAACAGATAAGCTCCAAGTCTGTAGCTTGCTGCGAACTGTGTCGTCACTATAAACAGCTGCTCCTGTCGCGATCCTTTTGTCATCGCCCCCGAATGCAACCCATTGGCAATTGGCGCCATGGGTGTGAGCGTATCTTTTCACACAATTGACGAGGCTCTACTTGTCTGGCCGTGATCCTGGAGGGATCCGCAGACGAAAATGCTCTTCTCAGATGCTAACCGGCTTTATGTCCGCCGACTTCTTCGCTGGCGAGTGACAAGGATATCTATTCTGGTCTTCTTCTTGGTCAACTTCCTCGATGTCCTCAGAATTCACCACAAAATTGCCAATGGCGAACTGCAGCATCGTTGGCACAGCAACGCGGGAGGGAAACTGTCGCGACCTCACGAGCGGATATACATTGCGAGCATGCACTGGAACAACGGGGATGTGCTGAAGAATTACTGGAACGACGCGGTGCTTGACCTGACAGAGACGTTTGGCGCCGACAATGTCTTTGTGAGCGTCTTCGAAAGTGGAAGCTGGGATGACAGTAAACAAGCGCTGCAAGATTTGGATCGCGAGCTGGAAAGGAGAAATGTGCCGAGACGAGTCGAGGTGTCGGATACCACACACAAGGATGAGATAGAGAGGGCAGAAAGGGACGATGGGTGGATTGATACGTCAAGGGGAAAGAGGGAGCTGAGGCGTATTCCGTACTTGGCGAGATTGAGAAACAAGACGATTAAGGATTTGCTTGAGTTGAGCAAGAAGGGCATAACGTTTGATAAGGTGTTGTTTCTCAACGATGTGGTTTTCACAGTATGGCTACCTGGCCTTTGTTTTGCGTTCTTTGAAAGGAATCATTGGCACTGACAGAAATTGCCATAGACTGAGGATGTCTTGATGTTGATGGATACGAATGGCGGCAACTACGCCGCTGCGTGCTCCCTCGACTTTTCGAAACCGCCATTATACTACGACACATTTGCATTGCGGGACGCGGAGGGCAAGGCTCACGCCATGCAGACATGGCCATACTTTCAAGCGAGGGTCTCGAGAAATACCCTCGTGAACCATGTAGACGCAGTGCCCGTCAAAAGCTGCTGGAACGGCATAGGTTCGTGTCCTCCCCTCTACAAAGCTCCTCGCCCTCGTCCATCTCTCTAACCAGCCTCATTATAGTCATCATGCCGGCTGAACCCTTCACCTCCACCACTACACAGCTCCGCTTCCGCGCTGTCTCCGACTCCCTCGCAGAACACCACCTCGAGGGCTCCGAATGCTGCCTCATCCACGCCGATAACCCCCTCTCCAAGAAGCTAGGCGTATTCCTCAACCCTCGCGTCAGAGTCGGCTACAACTACCCTGCGTACGCGGCTACCCACCCCTCTGGAAGCGCGGCTTGGGTCTCTGGCTGGCAGATTTTCAGGGGGTTGTGGGTGAATCGCTTGACGAGATGGACGACGTTTACGCTTGATGGGTGGGTGGTGAGGTCGAGGGTGGGGAAGTGGGAAAAGGAGCGCGAGGGGAACTATGAGCCTGGGGAGTTTTGTTTGATTAATGAGATGCAGGTGCTAGTTGAGAATGGTTGGGCGCATGTATAGATTTGGAATGGGACACTGGTTAAGGGGCGGGGGGTCAAGTCCTCGATATGTGAGTTGTATCAAAAAGTCTATTCAAAAGCGTCGTTACAAAGGTTGCTGTTACGTTGGTCTACTGGGTCTAAGATATTGACGGCAGGCATAGACATGAGTTCAAGTCAAAGAATCACAGTGGCTCACTTACCTCCAAAAATCAAGTCAGGATCTATGTCTCTCTCTCTCTGTCTCTGTCTCTGTCTCTGTCTCTCTCAGCCCTCTCGTCGAGGTTTCTCCCCTACCACCTCCTTAGCAGTCACTTCGTCCCTCAACAAACTCTGCGGCCGAGCACGCCTCATCTGCGCAACCTCGGCCTTTTTGCACTCTTCCCAAACCTTCATATCCTCAGGAGATAGAGGCGCAGGCGACAAACCCAAAGCCTCGTCATTGCTGCGTCTTACCTTTCTCAAACAATGCCACACTTGTGACCTGGCTGCTCTGTCTGACTGTGTCGCCGCCTCCACAACCTCCACGACGTTGCGGTCCGTCCAGGCAATCTCCCTAATAGCCTGTAGTAGATGCTTATTTAGCGTCTTACACGCAACAAGGGAAGACGTCACCTCATACATCCTGGTGGACCTACCGCCGCCTTCGAAGAGCCAGTCTGGATGCGATACCGTCTGGAAAGCCAGCGCGCGTATCACGCAGGGGTTGCGCTCTAAGAAGCCTTGTATCTCATTGGCGGTGGTGGCGTCGCTATTGGAACCACCACCACCAGGGCCGGAAGTCATGCTGAGGGCATCACTAATGAAACGCAGGCGAATACGCCCGCGGAGGCTGGAGGGGTGGAAAGGCGCGGTGTCGAGGTAGAATTCTTGGGGGACAGTGCCGTAGATCCCGTTGCGGAGGTCGGCCCATTCGGAGAAGGGGTCGTGACGGGGCAGGAGGCCGCGTCGGAGGCGGGCGAGGCACTCGTTGCGGCGGCGGAGTTTTTCTTCGGTGCTGAAGTAGCTGTAGATGTTGGGCATTTCGAGAATGGGGGGGAGGGCTGGGGTGAATGGGTTCCTGGATGTTAGGGCTCGAGATGATGATGCATGTGGTGTTGTTGTTGTTGTTGTTGTTGTTGTTGTTGTCAACGACTGGGTTGTAGAGGGGTGAGAGGTTTGCCGCTGCACAGGAGACTTATCTTTGCCTTTGCTGGTTTTGGATCGTCGACCTGTATTTTCACCCTTATCAGCGTCCTTACCATCATCGTGCGTTCCTGAATCCCCTTCATCTTCAAAGCCTAGGAACCAATCATCATCCTCCACACTATTCGCATCAACCATCACAAAATCATCCACATCTCCAGATCCTCTATCATCATCAAGTGTCAGCCTCGCTGTCTGAGCAAGAACCTGCTGCTCTCTAGATTGGTCCAGAATATCCTCTAGGCTAGATGGCAATGGCTTGCTATATGCTCGTCGGCTGCTCGGCATGATGTTGCGATATAGGCTTCTTGGTAACTTACCGTAGCAGGCTGTTTGTAGACGTCTGAGCCAGTTGGGTGACGGTGATGGTGATGGGAGTATGTTCTTGGGCAGAGAAGGCATGGAGGTGTTTTGTTTTGTTTTGTTTTTGGATATTGCCTTTTTTTTTATTGCGTTTTTGGTGTAGTATAAGGTGGATTTGGACAATGTCTCTATGTTTTTTTGTTGTTGATAGCGAAGAAAGGTAGCTGGCATGACTGATGCATCCTTTGCAGACACGAGACATCTTTTATAGCTTTATACGGGTAGCTGTGGTGTTTCGTAGAATGAAGACTGAGGAGTTGACAGTTTTGAATGGCTTGTTAACAAATTGTTGACTCCATAATCCGCGATAGGATCTTGGTTGTTCATGAGAGCTATCGTGAGACAGTTGAGAGGAAGAGTGCCATTTTGAACGCAGTCGCTACATTGGGGATTTCTCTCTCCAGTTATTAAGGATAGCATATGTTTTATTTTTAAATCAATTCTTTCCAACCTATTCCGTGGTAAAATCACTATCTCACAGCACCATCGTCAAGTACATGCATATAAGATATCCTATTCCCATCACCAAACTGTTCAACGTCAAATATGCTCTCACCATACAATGTGATAACCGAGTCAGGAACCACATGTCAGACGGTCTCTGCCTTAAGAAAGCACACGGCAAATGAGGCCGGAACGACTGTATGTTCGCGAACACCCATTACATTAATTTCAGTGTTCAACCACCATACCTTCTGGAAATAGAGAGGGTGTGTGGCGCACGCTCGTCGCCGCTGTCAACCACACGAGCTATGTTACGCCATCAAACAGGCACTTTGAAACACATGCCAAGAACCTGGCAGTGAACAAACCTATTCTCGGTGGTGGAATTGGAACGATGGTACTGTATTAATTTAGGTGCCTTGTTGGAACAAGATGGAGACGTCTTCGTCGTTTTCCAGCGACCAATCATGGCCCGCAAATGGCTACGTGTACACTGAAACAAGTTAAAAAGTGACTGCCTGAGGGGACACGTACATGGCGTCGTCAAAGAGGATCAGCAATCGGAACACAGGTCACCGGCCGAGACAGACCTAATGAAGTTGATGTTCCACCATATCTGGGGACAACTCGATCGCAAAGCCACAGCCGCACGCCAGAGCAGCCGCGCGACTACGGGAGCTGGAGAATAATTTGGGTGCCTAAAGCCTTCCCAAGGCGGCCACATATCGACCCAAGGAGACCCGCCAGAATGCACCGTATGCCCTGGCTGAAAATATACCCTACCCTGGACTCGTGTGTCTGGAATTCGGGTGCCTTGTGTCGAATCGCAGGCTGCCCGATTTAGATGTCAGCCATTGGCTAGAGAATGATTGTTCCCCTGTCTTGTCTGTGATGGAAATAGACATTCTACTATACATTTTCGTTAATCTTGTGAGGTTCGTTCAGCTTAAAGCCAGGAACCAGTGAAGGACTTTTGTTGGAGACCAATGTAAACAACGTACGCTCACATTGGGATAGCGATGACGACGACGACAACAAGACGACGACAGAGACGCAGAGCCGCATTGCTTGGCTACGGCGGCTGGCCATGGTGGGTGGAATGGCAGTCGTTCGTTAGTTTCGTCTGCGGACCTCGTAATCATACTCTGCATCACAGTCTGCTGCAGATCAACCCAAAGCGGAGTGTCGCATGCAGCACCAGAGCAGCGCCCAGTCTCGGTTATGAGTCAACCGGCACTGCAACGTTCTGCTGCCAACCAGCCCTACCTGCGGATCAACTGGCAGGACGCGGAGACATATTGCTTTTACAATCTTTTCTAATCACAAACCAATCATCTGAGAGGTGAATAGGACACATCTACGCGAACCCTTCTTTCGTGGTGATTACTGGACAGGTCGGAGCTTCATGCAATGCACGACAGTAGCGCGTGTCTGCCCTTGAATGGAAGCGGATGGTGGGAGATTCGTTTTGCGTTTGATGCTGGAAAGCGCCAGACATGGCATTGTCCAAACGAGCATTGACGGAATCTTCCGCGGGTTTGCTGATTTTATTGAAGGGGTGGACAGGTGACAATACTACCCTACCAGGTAGCTGGAGTCGAAGATCCAATACTTTCTAGGCTCTTGTTTTGTCGACCCAGAGGAGAGGATACAAGCCCCAGCTCTGTTGATGTTGATCTGTGGTGTGGTCCAACAATCTAAGGATAAAGTCACTGAATGCCGTCCCACCATTGACATTGGAAAACCTGTGCTGCTGCAGGGAGTTTGAGGAGGGGGCTCCGTAGTGACTGTCGCTGGGCGTTTTGGAGGGCTGCTTTCTGGTCCAGGGTGGACTGCGAGAGCCGAAGTTCGATTGAGTGCCGCGGGGGCAGTCGGCGATTACCTGAACGAGCGATGAAAAAGAGAACACGACTGTCGAACAATGCCACTGTGCTCCGTACACGGTGTGTGATGCATCATCGGATCACTGAACTTGGCAGATTTGTCTTGCGATTGAGCGGTGGGTGGATTCTGATGGGTCGAGAGTTGAGAAGCGGATTGGTGGCGGCGAAAGGGAAAAAGCAAACTAGCCTCTGCAGGCTGATGACATATGATAATCTAGAGTCCTACTGGGTCCTCTTGCGGTCAGTCTGTTCTCGTACCTGCTGGTGGTAGTAGTAATCCTGGTTGGTCGTCCAAGCCAAACAAGGGAGGGAATTTGTTGATTGTGTGTATGCTGTTTGCTTGCTTCGGCTCTCTCTCGCACTGGCTGGAGAGGATGGGATACCAGACCGACGCCAACAAACAGCCACAGCCTCCGACCAACAATGGGCGGCCACCAGACAATCCCTGCACATGCGCGAGGCATTGCGATAGGCTCATGGCCATGACGGTGTGTCTTAGCAGACGTTGTCGCCATCGTCACACACTCACTATGAGAAGCATGTTAGTGTGGCTGTCTTTTGGTCGTTTGGCAGTGGTAGAGGAGGTGGATAGACTTTGGGACACGCCGAACCGAAGACAATTGCATGATAAGGATCGGGACGCGACGGCGGTTATGAGTCCCAACGTAAAATAAGACATACCAGGTAGTAAACCCACATACTACATAGTATATGTGCACACACTGAGAGAGTGAGCGCTGCGTGGAGAGATTGCGACATGAATGCCACGGAAGACGGACGAATTTCTGTCTTGCTTGACTCTGGGGAACCACGAGCCCACACAGTGGCATGGAGGTTCATGACACGGAGTAGCAGAGGTTAGGTAGGCAAGTAGGGCATCGCGATGGGCATGACCCAGGGACGATGCTGTAGCTGAATGATAGTCGAGAGACTTGACACACTATCGCGGCTCTGCTGGGAGGGAGACGCTGTATCTGCATCAGTAATCCGTCCAGCCAGGGCGGCTCCCTCCCACTTTCCGTGTGCTGCCAGCAGTCCAGTCCCGCTGCACAATGAGTGAGCCGCTGGAGCTCCTGCAGTGGAGAGTGGAGGCATAGGGGGACTGTTAGTGCATCCAGTACTGCGCCGCAGCGCCCTCTACCAGCTGCTACCTGCGGACCAGGATCCCCTCCGCAAAGCTGACGCCTCAGCCTTCAACCAACTGGCGCTAGGCTTGAATAGGCGTTGGCTCTTAGGCAGCAGTCCCCGGTGGGCTGAGTTCCGCCCACCGACTGGGCGGGTTTCTAAGCACCTCGATGCTGTTGCCTCCACGTCCCAAATCCTCCCTCTTCTTCTGGCCATCTTCCTCCTCACCCCCAAAAGCCAGCGTCGGTCGTCCATCGTGTCTGCTTCGGCCACTCGTCGTTGTCCTTCTCGCCAGTTGCTAAAACTGGCCTCTAGTCCGCTTTTCCCTCTCGTCGCTTCGTTTTCTCGTCTCTCGTCTCGTTTCGCACACCCCGTTGCTCCGCTTCTGCCAGTCTCTCCACTCCCTTGGCTCGTCGCCCCCCCGTTGGTCCCGAGTCTGGTCTGGCTGTGCCCTTGCGTTCATATATCCGTTTTGCGCCCCCGTCACTTCGAGTCCTTCGGCTTCTCTGCGTCCCAACCCAGTCCAGCCTGATTCAGCAACTCTCCGACTGGCAAAGTCCTATCTATATCTTGCCCGTGTCGTCGACTTATTCGTCATCGCGATTTGCGCCGTCACTATTGCAACAGGCTTTCGTCGCCCTTTCTGTCACCGGGCCTAGATTCTATCCTGGTCTGTCTGCCCCAAACTGGCAGTGAAGACGCGAGTTGGTGAGGAGGCATTTTCTCTTCCCTTGTCCCCAGATCTGGCTACTTTTCCCGCTTCCATCTCTCTGTCTCTGCCGTCTACCTCACATTGGCATCGAGCTGTTCCCCGTTTCCTCTTCGGTCTGCATAGCCCTTCCCCAAATCTTGGGCTTGTGACTCACACACCACTATCAAGCTTCCTCAAAAGCCCTGTCAACAACTCAGCACTTCTAGGAAGCTAACCGGTCTCTCCCACCGCGCAGCGTTTAGGACACTCGTGGCCGTTTTCTCTTAATCAGTTTCTTCCCCGCCTCTGGAAAGCCTAAGCCGCCATGTCTTTCTTAAACCCCCGCCGAAGGACATCGGTGACTCCTACCGGAACCGACTGTGATAATGGTCTTTCTCTTAAGACCACTACCACCCTCCGCAAGGGTGCTACCTTCCACTCTCCTCCTACATCTCCAGTTCTTTCCTCAGACGAAGAGTTTGCCCCGCCTCGCCTCACGAGATCTCAGTCCCATCTCGATGATGTTGTCGACGCAAACCGTCGCCGCATTGCTATGACACTGAGTGATATCGACGAGGCTCTCGCCAAAGCACAAGACCTCTCCCTGTCAGACAAGAAAAGCCCCCGGAAAAAGGCTCTTCGTGACAGCAGCCTTCCAGTTCCCCGTGGTTTTCTCGATCTGCCCATCGTCGACCCAGCCATGAACAACGAATCTGAGCGAAGGGTCCTCCGCCCTCGCTCCGTTCGTCGCACCAACAAGAACCATGCCTCAGACAGCGGCATCGGTAGCTCTGTCGCCTCTACCAACGACAAACGTGCTGCCGCAGGTGCTGTAACAAAGAGTGGCAAACTACAGGCATCTGCCATCACCCGCTCGGCTGCGTCTAGCACAACTGCTATGCTGCCCAGCCTTGGCCGCAGGGCCATTAACCGTATTCACGAACACACTCTTCGCCCTCTCCTGGAAAAGCCCACACTCAAGGACTTTGAACCCATCATCTTGGATGTTCCCCGACGCATTCGATCCAAGGAAATTATCTGCTTGCGAGATCTTGAGAAGACCTTGATCTTCATGGCACCAGTAAGTCAACTTCTATCTGATACCGGTGTATGGGGTGATGCTTATCGGATGTTGCGCCAAAAGGAGAAGGCCAAGACCGCCGCCTTATACCTTGATTTCTGCCTCACGTCAATCCGATGCATTCAAGCGACTGTCGAATATCTTACAGACCGCGAACAAGTTCGACCCAGCGATCGACCTTACACTAACGGTTACTTCATCGACTTGAAGGAGCAGATTTACCAGTATGGACGACAACTTGCCGCCGCCAAGGACAAGAGTGGCCTTGCCGACGACATGGATATTGACCAGTATGTACCACGTTTTGTCCCGCTGGATTACCCTACTAACGGTCCGTCAAGATCGGATGAGATTCAGCTCTATGGTGGTCTTGCCGAGAATGGCCGACCTGCTGAGCTTGTCCGCATAAAAAAGGATGGTACCGCCATTTCCATGGCTACCGGAAAGGTTGTTGATATGGGCGAGTCTCCTGTGCCGTTAAAGCGATCACTCAGCGCTCAGCGCGAGGATGAGGAAGAGATCATGCGGTCTATGGCTCGAAGAAAGAAGAACGCTAGCCCCGAGGAGTTGGCCCCTAAGCGTTGCCGTGAGCCTGGATGCACCAAGGAGTTCAAACGTCCTTGCGACCTCACCAAGCACGAGAAGACTCACTCTCGTCCATGGAAATGCCCCCTTCCGACTTGCAAGTACCACGACTACGGCTGGCCCACTGAGAAGGAAATGGACCGTCACGTCAACGACAAACACTCCGATGCTCCCGCCATGTTTGAGTGCCTTTTCAAGCCCTGCCCGTACAAGTCTAAGCGTGAGTCCAATTGCAAGCAGCACATGGAGAAGGCCCACGGCTGGACCTATGTTCGCACCAAGACAAACGGCAAGAAACTGCCCACCAACGGCACCGACTCTGTCCAGCAGACGCCACCGCTAGGCAGCATCTCTACTCCTTCCACCACCCCCTCTTATAGTGTGCCTACACCTCCCCAAGATGGTGCACAAGTTTTACCCAATGACTTCCCTCTCTACCCCAATGATACGGATTGGTTTGCCACTTACGGTCTTCAACCTGACGCCATTGACACTATGGATTTGGGCCTGGAAAACCCTTCCCCAGCATCTGCGACATCTTACGAGCAGTACCCTCCTTACCAGAATGGATCAACCTTTATCATTAACGATGAGGATATCTACGCTGCGCATGTCCAGATCCCCGCTCAGCTCCCCACCCCGGAACAGGTTTACAAGATGATCCCTCAACACATGCCAACCTACCAGGCTCAGCATCAACCTTGCAACACCGCTCCGATCCTTGTTCCGCAGCAGTCCCAGCCACACCCGCATCAACAACAGTTTTCTCCTACAGCTCAGCAGAACGCCGTTTTGTACACACCTACGTCACTTCGTGAAGTCGACGAAGGCTTCGATGAAGCTTTTGCGGCCGAGGGAGGTGCTGACTTCCAGCTCTTCCCTGCAAACCTGAACAAGGGCAACAGCAACCTCCAGTCTTTGTTTGGAGAAATGCCCAGTGCCAACCTCGGTTTCTCTCAGACTACGCAGCTAGACATCTTCCAGCAGCTAGATTGGTCTAACCTGGATTACCAAGGCTTTCAGGACTAAATTTTTTTCGGAGATACAGTTAAAGACCCCTGTGTTGGGCAGTTAAAGATTGCACCGATTTACTCAATTGTTATTTGTTTAGCTTTACGACTTGATGAAGAAGACTCGGCAGAATTAATGAGCAGAGGATATTCTCCTTGTATTAAAACGTTTTTTATTTGGTTTTCCTCTCCACTTGCTTGCAGTAGTACGTTATGCGGAAGCATCTACTACAATGTGCTGGACGAAAGGGTTATTTAGGCCAACAAAATGGCATTACTTCTTTGCTTTGGATATGAATAGGAATAGGACTCTGCGCTTATCGCGAGTACCTCGTTACTTCATTTGTGGGATAGAGATTTCTCATCTTTTTTTTCTTTTGCACTTCATAGTAACGACTAGAAGATTGCCCCACTACTCTCTTCCTTGTGCCAATGGATTCAACTGTGACTTGAACTTGACTTTGACGCCAACTATGTGTGTAAGATGAAGTAGACAATGACGTAGTCTTACATGTTAATGATCTGCAGTGTTCGGTTGAATTGACCCCTGATATATGCCATGGGCGTGTGACTGGGGTACGAACTTTTGAACCGTAAGAAAGAACAGATTCCAGCTCTGAATTCTCTTTGTGGGGATAGGATTTACATGTAACGAGTCATCAAGTGATTTTAGTACGTAGGTTAAAATTGCGCTGTGTATCCTGCTTGGCTGGTATTCGAGGCCACGACTATTTGTTAGGGAGGGTGTGTTGGTCTTGACGGAAGTGACATAAAAAAAGATCTTGAAGAAGACAGGAACGGAGATTTCCGACTGCGATATATTCCAGAAGAAGGTGACGACATAGCATGAATGGAAACCCCGCAGTATGTGTGCGACGGAGGAGAGTCCTCAATGCCTGCTTGTTTGTTTATTGCAAAGATTAAATTGGTAAAAGACGTGATATGATATATTGTGGCGAAGATATGTATTTGTCGTAGTCTGTTTTCAGTCTGTTTTCAGTCGATCTGCCATTCGATATACGGTGGTAGTTGATGACTTGTTTTGATGAGTCTTGGGGTATAAATATTATGTGAGAATCATTATAGTTTGTCCTTACGGAGACGTTTGGATTATATTGTGTTGAAGGGTTTGTCACTCAACTGCCGAGGAGAAGAAGTGTTGGTGTTACGCTTTTTTTGGTATACTATGAATAATATGAAGCAATATGATGTATGCCTTTCTATCTGCCTATCTCTATATATATGCGCCTAAAAGCAACGCCGTGACACAATGGTACCTAATCTACATATATAAACAAAGTTGTACAACAAACATGGTACCCATGCTCAGTAAGACGGTTATTACAGCCGTCTGTGTATAATAGCCTCTCTGTCTAACAGCGAAGGAGACGTCGCCTTCTGACTGCGCAGTCTTCGTCGACGATGAAGTGGTGAGTGTTGCTGACGACGATAGATTCGAAGCACAAGTAGCAGTTTCGTTTGGATAATACGAAGCGCCTCCCTCTGCGCACCGTCAATGAAGTGGAGGGCGAATCATGCCGCTTGCAGAAGCGGCTAGGATGGCGGTGTGCCAGATCTTGGCCATCTTGTCGTAGCCGACGTCGTTGGGGTGCGTGCCGTCGGCCATGTCGCCCCTTTGGGGGCCTGCGGCGGTGTGCATATCTGCGAAGACGATGCGCTTGTCTTGGCTGGCGAGGCGTTGGTAGAGGGCTTTGAATTGGGAGTTGACGTCCTCGACGCGGGCCTCGATCTGGGCGTCGAGGTTGATGATGAGAGTGGAGAGGATGACGGTAGAGTTGGGGGAGGCGCCCCAGAGGTAGTTGATGAGTTGCTCCATGCGCTGGCCTGCGGTGCTTATCTGGAAGTTTTGGGCGCAGTCGTTGGTGCCTGCGTTGAGGGTGAAGATGTTGGGCTGGAAGCCGGGGACGGAGAGCTTGGCCTTGTCTTCGACTTGGCTGATGCGGAAGCCGGACCAGCCTTCGTCTTCGTTGTCGGCCATGGTGCCGTCGTGGCGGGAGCCGACCATGTCGACTTGGAAGCCGTCGTGGGTGAGGAGGTCGAAGAGGTCTTTGCGGTAGCCGTTGCCGTCGGTGGAGAGGTGGCCCATGGTGATGGATGCGCCGAGGGGCATCAGTCGCAGAGGGACTTTGGAGGCGCCGGTGGCGGTAGCATATTCATCGGGTTGTGATGATCGTGGTGGAATGGAAGTGGCCTGGACTGTGTGATTCTGTGTGAGTGGTAGAGAACTTGGGAATGGTGATGGTGTTAGGCTACATACTGTTTGATGCCAAGGCAAGGCCAAGAACAGCCCATTTGCCAAGTGACTGAAAGACGGGAGCCATGGCGATATTCTTAGAGCTATTGGTGCAAGATGATGTCCGAGATGTCGATCTAGGTAGAGGTGAAGAAAGCGGTAATGTAGCAGTGAAGGTGTCTTGATAGTGAGGGCATCGCAATCACTCATATATATAAGCGCGGAAGCGATGGGTATGACACCCGGCACGCAGTATTTGACGCCGAGATTATGGATTATCTGAAATTGACGGACATTAAACCCAGTCACCTGTCTTGCTTGTTTGTTCGTGGCGCTGCATTGACGAATCCTTTTGGGGAGCTCGTGCCAGATACTTGTCCAAACACGGCTACAAGGTGTCCAAGGGAACTGGGGAGGCTGAGGTGCAAGCGGCGAAGATCTTCACCCACAGCACTACAAATAGTAACGGAGACTCCTAGTCGGACACTAGTATCGGATTAATTTTGGGGAAAAAAGATTGAAATCATTAATCATGAATGCGGTTCCTGCGCTGAAGAGAGAGGCTTCCGCGAGATTCAAGCGTGGGGATCTTGCATCTAGAATAGGCCTAGTGATCTAAGATGGATGGCCTGAAATGCCACTATGCATATCAAGCAAGTTGTTTCTTAATACCGAATCGTTGGTTTGATTCCGCTGATACCAATATCAATAGCTTTTAACGTATTGCGAGAGATTCAACGTCGACATTTTGGGCTGTTCTGTTGCCGGCTTTGCTCTTCCTACGTTGTGCTGTACCACATGATGTAATTGAGGACTATTCCAAGGTGAGAATTCCTCCAGCTGCCTATAATCATGAAGAGATTGACTAAATGGCAAAAAGTATACCATAAATATTGGACGCTGTTTCGGAAGTGATACCCAGGTGAAGGACAGGCGCGATGATGATGAAGTTAGTGCATTGACCTGTTTATTTTAGGAAGCGCGGCGCAGCAGCACTTGGGGCGAATTAGCGCTCGCGTGTCGCCTGTGCTAGTGGGGCACTTGGAAAACTCCAGCACTATTATTATCAGAAACTCCACGCCTGAATTCTCGACTACCATCCTTCATCCTCAAGGCACGGCGCGTCGTTTCACGATCTTGGTGAACAAGGCGACGCCCAAAGGAAGAAAAATGTGCGGCATTCATGCTATACTTTCAATAGATCCGAGCCGCCATAATCTATCCCCAGAACTGGAACGACGCCTGAGGAATCGGGGACCTGACCATGTCGGAACTGTCGATACGCAGCTCGACGGACCAGCTGGTCAGAGCGGTCTGTTCCTGAATTTCACGTCAACGGTTCTAGCTTTGCGGGGAGGCGGTATTACGGAGCAGCCTTTGATCAACCAGGAATCAGGATCTGTGCTGTGCTGGAACGGAGAAGCCTGGAAGATTGGCGGAAGCCCAGTCAAGGGGAATGATGCTAACGACCTTTTCTCCAAGCTGATGGCTGTAGCCACCAGCTCTGCCAATAAGGATAGTGTCCTTGATGTGCTTCGAAGTGTCGAGGGCCCTTTTGCTTTTATTTACCTGGACAAACCTGCACGGCGACTTTATTATGGGCGGGACCGCCTAGGACGACGGTCACTGCTTTTGTTAAAGACTGGCGAGCAGTTTACCCTATCAAGTCTTGCGGATTCTCCATCTGTAGGGTGGCATGAGGTGGAGGCAGATGGATGCTATACAGTTGAGCTTGGTGAAGCTGCGTCAATAGCTGACCTGCTCCCGGTCAGATATGATTGGAACCCAGATACCACGTTGGTAAGTTGTCTAAGGCTACGTATGGTTTTTGTAGAAACACGAACCATGTTTAGCTGTGATTCGTGCTACTTACTTTTCTAGGTTTCGAGCATTGGCGTCTTCAATGATACCATCGTTGAGCATGCTCCCCCATTGACAAGGGAGTCCCGTTCGGTGCAGCAGCTCCTGCGCCATCTGACCGAGTCACTCCAGCTCAGAGTCCTGAATGTGCCAGTGCCACCAAATTGCATTGATTCCGATGCTAGAGTTGCAATACTGTTCTCCGGAGGCTTGGATTGCACCGTTTTGGCTCGCATCACAAGTGACCTGGTCCCGGCAGATCAAGCTATCGACTTGATCAACGTAGCGTTTGAGAATCCTAGGATTGCGTCTCAGAACTCGAAATTATCTACTGCAGAGCTTTACGAGCTATGTCCGGACAGAGTTACTGGCAGAAAGTCTTTTGAAGAGCTACTAACAGTATGCCCTGCGCGGCCATGGCGCTTTGTTACGGTATGTTACCATGGCAGTATCGACATCTTTTTTGCTCTTTCCCCCTCCAAATAGACTAACGATAGATATATAGGTGAATGTTCCGTATGAGGATACCCGGGCTCATCGTGGCGAGGTGATAGATTTGATATATCCTCACAATACAGAGATGGATCTATCCATCGCCTTTGCTTTATATTTTGCAGCAAGGGGACTAGGCAAGGGTCAATCAAGCCTAGATGAACACCCCGAGGCATACAGCAGCACAGCTCGCATTCTCTTATCTGGACTTGGCGCGGATGAGCTCTTTGGCGGCTATATTCGGCATGCTACGGCATTTTCTCGAAGCGGTTACTCTGGCCTGCTGGAAGAGGTGAAGCTCGACGTGAGCCGACTAGGCAAGCGAAATCTAGGGAGGGATGACCGAGTCATGGCTCATTGGAGTCGAGAGGTGAGATTCCCGTATCTGGACGAAAATCTCGTCAAGTGGGCCATTGAGCTGCCCGTGAGTGAAAAATGCGATTTTGAAAATGAAGAGAATGACGAGCAACGTATTGAGCCTGGGAAGAGGGTTTTGCGACTCCTGGCGAACCAGCTTGGTATGACCTCAGTCGCAACAGAGAAGAAACGAGCGGTGGGTGCTTACCAGATGAGCCAATTCGATTGAAGCTAGCTAATTGGGTCTCTTATCAGATACAATTTGGTGCACGAACCGCCAAGATGGAGAGTGGCAGGGTCAAGGGCACCACTCTCATTCTCGCTTGAGCGAGTGCTAATAACCAATAAAGGGGCGGGGCGGGGAGGCAACAAAGAGAAGGTCTTGTAATGCTATTGTGCTCATGCTCATTCTGCGGCGACAAGTGTCGGGCTGACTATATGAGACTGGCCCAACAGACCTCGGTGGTGATGACCTAACAGATACTTCCGAGCTGTGGCATGAGTTGACAGCCATCGACTGAACGACTGCGCGTTTACTGTGGACCCTCCCATGGATGGCCACGGCTAACCCTTTTGTTCGGGATGCAAATGTCTCACTGCTGTCCATGGCTGTGATGTCGGAAAGGCAAGTCTGAGCCGAGTCATGATCTCTGGGCCGGATCGAACTACCGAGCATATGGGTTGCAATGAATGTAGTACAGATTGCATGATAAAAAGCCACACCTGACACCTGCTTCACCAGTGAGACAAGTGACTCTACTACCCTAAAGACGTTCTGGAACTCCATATCACATGAGACAAGTTTTTTTCCCCCAATGATAAACGTTCTAGCGAGTTTGGCCAGAGACATTGTTATGTGCCAAGCTGAAGAAGTTTGGTTCACTACTTGCATGGTGCTGATTTTCCGAATAAGGCCCTCGCATCGAACAAGGAGGCTTTGAGTCTAGATTAAGCTCAACGTAGTCGACTGGCGATCGCACCGGATGGACTGGCAAATGACCGACCATATTGTTTCTCCCAGTACATACTCAAAAGTCACGGACCGGGTACCAAGTCCCCAACAAAAGGGAAATAAATGGATGATCCGCCATATCCGTAGTAAACTCTCCGAAACCCCATGCTAGTTATCCGCTTTGTGATCACACATCTCACACAAACTTTTTCACAAGCCAGGTTTACCAGGGCCTAATATGAAGTCCGGTAATCCGGGTCACGAACATACCCTGTTTTTTTTCTCCATCTTGGATTGCGTGCAGGGGCTATCCTGTCAAAATGATATTTGTAGTTTAGCAGCATCTTACATGTACATTGGATGTAACTGAGGATCTGGACTCTGGGAGAAAGCGAAATAACAAGGTAAAGCAGAGTAGGCTTGGTTTTCTTCTTTCTTTTCTGTTCGTTCTTTCTCTATGCCAGGTTTTGCGCGTGTAAGTAGTTGACGGGAGGGCTTCGTCGTGTAAGGACGAATGCCCAAGCGTACAGGGACATTGACCTCTTTGCCCCCTACACTGACCATTTTGGCCCCCCTTTCTCATTAAAGAGAGAAAAAAAAAGGGAGTTTGTTCGTACCTGCAGCGGAATGTCGATCATTAACGGATCGGGGTTGTGAGTATGGGGGGGGGGGGGGCCTTGTAAATAACGGTTAGGGAATACGCCTTGATTGTCTGTCGGCCTCTTGACGTTGGGGTATGGTATTAAGAGTAACCTTATTGACGATAGCGGCCTTTGCGCTTCTCTCTCCGCCCCCGTTGTGCCGTGGCGTGACTTGGGCCATC
Source organism: Sphaerostilbella broomeana (assembly GCA_930272545.1). NCBI lineage: Eukaryota > Fungi > Ascomycota > Sordariomycetes > Hypocreales > Hypocreaceae > Sphaerostilbella > Sphaerostilbella broomeana. Next base: position 44,227 of record CAKNET010000095.1, on the reverse strand, counting down.
GCTACGTTCGGTCTATCGGGCGAGAGGCGGACGTTTCAACCAAGTCTTTCATTCATTCATTCGCCCTCAGTCCATCCTCCTATACTAAAAGTCGAGCTTGAGCTTTTCTTCTAGCTTGACAAGAGACCAAGACATGATGAACGGACGGACGGACAATCGGGACGACAAGAGACAGTGTCTCGCTCTTGTGGTGGTATTCCGCTCTATGTGCTGAAGATTTATTTTGTTCTGTGCAGACTTCGACGGGATTTTCAGTGTATGCTTGCTAATGCAGGAGGTGCGCATGCACAGACAGACACTGAGCGAGGCCGTCGAGCAGTGCTGTAATAATACTACCTATTGTGTGTGTGCATAGGGGAGGGGGTTTACACCAATTTTTGTTGTTGCTGGCTGGTCTCACTGTCTCTCTCTCCCTTCGACTGGCCTGTGGCTGTGGCTGACCTTATCGACCAAGTACCGTCCATCAAACTGACAAGCTGACTCGTACACGGCGAATAGCCCACACAAGTGCCGTGTATGTGTGTGTGTGTGTGTGTGTGTGTTTTTCGTGGAGATTAGCGAGTGGTGGCTTGATAATAATGAGCTACTAAATTTCGGAGGTTTTTTTTTGTTTTTGTTTGGTGAAACTTTCTCTCTGTTCTTATTGTTATTGTCATTGTCATTATGATTATGATTATGATGTATCCCTCAGTTTATTAGGCGAGTTTTATGATGCCATCGGCTTTGTGCGTTTCCGTAGGACAGAATCAATAGTTACGGGCAACTTTGTATGGCTTTCCTGCTGACAGAAGCAAAAAACAAAAAAAAAAACCCATAAAAAGAAAGGAGCAAATAAAAAGCAACAACAACAGCAACAACCCGTCCATCTATTAATGGGTTCGGTGTTGGGCTAGAACGTGTTAGTTGTCTTGGGATATTTTGGTCTCAGGATTCAATGTCTTGACTTTGAGTGCTCTTTTGTGTAACCGATGCTTTCATTAAGACATTGGCTTTTTTGGTCCCCTATCTGCTCTCTTTTTTTTTTCAATATCTCTGGAGACTGATTCCCTCGCTACTTTGTTATCGTGACAAGTAAAAAGGGATACGTCAGAATTGTCCCAAAGTCTCTTTGACGCCACAGCGCACTCGCTCAGGTCACTCAGGTTGTCATCCCTTGGCGGCAAAACGTCCCGTTCGCCTTATTACCTAGTATTATTACTACGGACGGGGCGGGCACGTTTCAAGGCATCTAACCCGCCCTGGTTGACAGGTCGGCTCTCAGACTACTTACTGCTGCGACTATGTATGTATTTACACCACTATGCTAAACTAGTTGCATTTCGTAGCGTACGAGTCTTTTAGGTCGTTTTTGCTCGTCAGCGCTGTCAATTATAGCACGAACCACCACCACCACCGACCGACCGACCGACCGACCCTAACTAACTAACCCGTCGTTGCTGCTGCACGCACAACGAACGCAGGTGACAAAACGGTCTTAAGAGCGGCCCGTGTGAAGGAATGTGACTATACTATACTAGAGGCAAGGGATTTTGCTATGATAGCGCAGGAGGAAGGGGGACTAGCACGCGCCGTTGAGCGTCGGCCATGTGGGAAAATGTCTTGATGCTGATGAAGGATCAAGGAGTTTAGAGATTGGTTGAGACATATGGTTTGGAGTCTTTCTCTTTCTCTCTCTCCCTGCAGTTGGTTTTTATCTTTATCTTTATCTTTATCTTTTAAGATAATGGGAATATCGTGACATACATAAGTCCATCAGAGAAAGGGGAGAGAATTTGGTTTTTTTTTTCTTCTTTTAAAGGAAAAGGAAAAAGAAACGAAAGCTACTTTTTGATAGTTTGGACTGAGGCGCCCGCCGCCCGCCCATAAGCACACTGCGGATTCTGTCTTTTTGTCATTTCCTTTCCTGTCCTGTCCTGCTGAAAATGTGATAGGACAAGGGCACAGAAGAAGAAGAAGCAAAGAAATAAGAGATGCGGAACCCGCCCCGTCTGTAAATCTATCTACAATGTATGTACTATACGTATCTACCTATCTATCTGGTCAGCGGATTGGCCTTCACTTGGTCGTTGGTTACGGCTGGTGTGGTCGGTCATTGCTGCTGATTGCTAAAGCGCCCCCCTTTGATTTGACGTTGTGGCTTGAGCGGTGGTGGATGCACTGGGGGCTGTTTTCTCAAGATAGCCATCCATAGCAAAAAGCTCCGACTTGACAGCTGACTGACTAGCCAGCCGACTGAGTGACTGAGCGACTGACATTGAGCCTCTCTGTCAGTCGATTGCGGAGAACCCAAGCGGCTGAAGTGAGTGGTGGCTTGTGGCTTGTGGATTGGTGTTACTGACGGGCAGCCGCATCTTACTTTCTCCATATTAAAGTCGGTATTAAGGGAGGATCGCCGTGCGTGCGATCCCGATGCATGGGCGCTTTTTTATTTTATGGCGTTTAATTTCCCGGGTTTACTCATTTAAAGTAATACGGAAGTGCGTAGATGGGATTTGCGATGCTTCATGAAGGAGGTGGATGGCAGCTGTTTAGTTTGGTTGTTTGTTTGTTTGTTTGTAAAAGACTAGACATGGACGGATGTGGTAACCACCTAGCTGCGGTTGTTCGAAGAAGTAGAAGAAGATAAGGTAGTGAGGACTTTTACTACCTTGGTCTCGGGTTCTAGTACGCGTATGTCTCACCAGTCTGCTCTATATTTACCTCTGTACCATTTCAACAATATCTAGGTAGGTACCTAGGAATATTCCCCAAAGAAGAAAGGCAGGCTAAATATCATCCTCCCCAAGTAATCAGACTAGACATGCAGGAACACGACGCCTCCAGGGCCGTCATCACTCCCAACTAAGGGGAGAGACATGATAGTTGGATGGGATGGGGCCCACCTACTACACGCATAGCAAGTGAGATTTCACTTGTAGTAGTATGTATGAAGTATCGATCCAGGAACAAGAGACGGCAAAAAAGCAATATCCCACGGGCTGGATGTGCGGTGTTGTGTGCCTGGGCTAACAGTCTCGAGCTGCAGCTTACCTAGTGAGTGAGTGCCTCCTAGACGACGACGACGACGACGACGACGACGACGATGCATGCGAGGTACCCGTGCGACCGTCCGCGGATCCTTGATCGCTGCACCCGGATGGATACGAGGCTGAAAGGAGGAGGGCTTTGGTCGTCTCTTCTGTCATGGCTGTCATATGGCTGCCACAGGGGGCGGTAGGGCAGGGGGAGTCAGTCAGTCGAGCAAGCAACCTTGACAAGAAAGGTCGTGAAAATGGATGTTGCGGATGTGCACGGATATGCTGGCTGTACTAACTAGCTTGCATATGCAGGCCAGACGGCCAAAGCAAAAAAAAAAAAAGACCAAGACCAACTGTTGCCTGTATACCCCACATGCTCCTGGGCTGGATCGTGAGGCTGGACGAACGAGGGCCGGTCTCTCTCGGCAAGTATCGAGACTACCAGGACTAACCTACCTTGACTACGTACCATCCCGAGATAACCTACTCCACGGGGGTAGAAGAGTGAGAGAGCGAGATGGGACAAGAAATCTTGTGTATATATAGATCGTCTTTGAACCCTCTCAATCCGGATTCCTCTCCTCTCTTCACCCTCACTCACCATCTCCCTTCCTCAACACAGCCTTTGGCACCAGTCACTCTTTTGAGATATCCAACTCTCTAGTCACTCTTTTAGTATCATCCTTATTAATAACACCTAATAACACCAACCTCACCCCCTTACATCCCCTACATTTTTTATTCAAAATGCGTTTCACTACCACTATTGCCTCCCTGGCCACCATTGCCGTGGCCTCCGCCCATTCCGGTGTTGGACTCGGTGTTGGACTTGGTCTCGGTGTCGGTGTTGGTGCTGCAGTCGACGTCAAGGCCGTTGCCGACGTCAACGCCCACATCCTCGCTGATGTCGGTGCCAAAGTCAAGGCCCACGCCGACGTCGACATCGACCTCGAGATCGCAGGCAAGAAGGGAACTGAAGTCGAGGTCGAGATCGAGGCCGACGTCCAAGTTGCCCTGGGCCTCGTCGGCGGCTTCCACTGCCCCGCTGGCATGACCTACAGCCCGTGGCTCAAGTCCTGCTCATGTGCCCCTGGCCTGAGCCTGGATGTCAACTCCAAGAAGTGCGTCGGCAGGCCCATCACGGGATGCTGGCCCGAGCCTAAGTGCGAGGCTACCGGTGTGACGGTCGTGTTGGGCAAGTTCTGTGCTGTCAGCCCTACCAAGTTCGTCAAGTACGACGAGAACCACAAGTGGTGCCAGGCCAGCGTTGAGACCATCACTTTCTGCGCTGATGTCGAGATCGAGGCTGAGATCAAGGCCCTCGGTCTGGGCATCGACCTCGATGTCGAGATTGACGTCAATGCTGCCGTCGGTGTCAGCGAGACCCTCAAGCACGTCACCGCTGGCCTTGCTGGTCTCTACCTCGAGACTCTCGCCCAGGCTGTCGTCCTCTTCAACACCAACGTCCTCGGCCTCGTTACCGTTGCTGCCGATGTTGATGTCGGTATCCTCGGCGGTCTGTGGGCTCAAATCTCCGGTGTTGTCTGCCTGCTCGGCCTCGGCAACTGCCACTACGACTGCGTTTCCTACTGCACCGAGGGCTGCAAGAACTACATCGACGTTGAGGGTGGCATTGGCGGCCGCATCGGCGGCCTCCTCGGCATCACCATCCTTCCCGACGTTATCCTCGTCCTCAACTCCGTCAAGGTCGTTGTCAGCGTTGTCGTCTCCGACCTTCTCTGCATTGTCGGCCGCATTGTCAAGAGCCTTCTCACCACCTACGACTGCGGCTGCCACCACTAAGCGGCTTCTCTTGCAGAACGGTCTCCTTAGTATCCTTATTTTAGAAGCTACAAGATTCGATCGATTATCATTTCGGGACACTTGAGCGTGGTGTTGGCCATTTGGGTTGGATTCATGTCTATGTTGACGAAACCGCAGCTGTCCGCTATTGAAGCTGTCAGATGCAATATCATTATCTAATGTATGGTTATCAAATATAATTAAAACAATCAATATAACAGTTCATTGGCTGTTACTTACTATACAAACTCGTCCATCGATGCATGTGAATGTCCTTCGTGTTGTGTTTAATTTCTCGTTCCAAAAATACGCCTCTAGTAATAGCTTCCTTGAGTTCCTCATTCAAAGGTAGTCGGTAAAATGGGGGTATATTTCTCTAAAGACCAGTCGATGCCTATGCTTTGATTTCCCATGACATGTATCTACCATCATGCGAACACCCGAATGGCCAGCTGCTTACCAAACCTGTCCACCTCAAACTGGCTAAATGCTTCCTCGTCATTGTCATCCAGCAAAAAAGATCTGTCCTTGTCTTCTGGAAGTAACTTGGCGTACAACCCTTGTCCGGCTTTTGGCCATGTCGGGGGCAAGAAATCCCCAATCTCTTCGATCGCTTGACCCTGCTCCGGGGCTATTGCTTCCATCTTGAGGATTTTCTTGCTGAATTTCTTCTTGTGTTTAATTTTGGGGTCTAATATCGTGTGACCATGCCTCGGCCGTGAGGCGGACTTGGCCGTTTGTCCATGTCTTGATTTGTTTTGAGAGTGGTTGGAACCTTTGGTGTTCCAGTTAGGAGAATCAAATATCGGCAGATCAGGGTGTTTCCTGGTGACAGAGACCAATATATCAACCAACAACTGAGGCTTCAGCTGGTCGCAGAACGACAACACATTCAGCAATTCAGTCCTCTTCTTCCCATAAAAGTATTCCGTGAGCTGGAATACTACGTTAGCAGTGTTGTAAGAATCTGGTTCACAGCAGGTAAAACTTACGGCTGCATCTGATGCCTGACCGGCGTGAAAGCCAACTGATTCAATCTTGGCCGGTAACACTCCTTCAGGGAGGGAGGACAGATTCTTTTTCCTCAAGGCTTCGATTTTGGTAGCTATTTCTTGTGATTGCCCCATTGAATCAACCCCTGCGTGATTCTTTTCGAGTTTCGAGCACGCTGAACATACTAGGATGGACGTTGTTACACTTTCATCCATCATCACTGGTGACATACATTTCTGGTGCCAGGACTTGGTGCATTTGGAACACGCAATGAGAAAATTATGTGGAAATGATGTGCCTTGCTCACACTTGACACACGTCTTCATACTGTCGCTCCTGAGCTGTGTGGCCACGGGCATCGGCATTGAGGAAGCTGAGGCTGTAGTAGAAGTAGGTACGGGAAATGAGATTGTGTCTTGCATAAAGTCAACAATGATATTCCCATTCCCATTCTCATGCTCTCGTTTTCGTTTCAGCCCTAGATTAACAGAGCCTGCTGCGTCTATACGAGCAGCAGCACTCAATGACTGCTGGTTTTGAGGTACAGGCATCGACAGCGTCTCGCTCACATCTCCAGATTGGCCTATGCTGGTAGTGTCGTTGCGGTTCTCGCCATGAGGCTGTGGCTTCGTTTCTGAAACAGTGGCACCTGGAGAACTAGGGGCTGCATGTTCGTGCTTTATCCGACTTAGTATCAGCGTTGAAGCTGTCGAGAATTGTGGTGTATACGAGCGTCGCGCTGGTGAATTCGGCATTGATTGCGTTGACGCGGTTGGCAACACATCGTCCCAGCCAATCATCAGGTCGGTACTTCTAATAAGAGAGCTCTCATTTTCCGTTGCCATTGGAGGCATGGATGACTCTGAAGGCTCCATGGCGCAATGGCCTTGGGCTGGCTCAAGATTGTGAGGGTCGACCAAGTGGAACTAGTTGGACGTTTACAAGACAGTATTCACATCATAATGGCATAAGAAATGAAAGGAGGCTAGGGAATTAAAAAAAAAAAGAAGTTAATTATGTTTCAATGAAGATTTTGAGAATCATGGACGCGACTCTCATTCGTTTTCGGGACGAGACATGATGCTTGATTGACAGCTGTATCTCTGAGAACGCAAAGGTTGGTCATGGCTGTTAGAGCATCACGCGAGGAATCACGTGACAATGAAGTTGGACACCACAAAGCCTTCGAATCAGTTTCTCGACAACAGTGAACCATCTACGCGGCTAGTTTATCAGACATCGAATCTAGATGTCTAAAATCTTATCTGACGACTCCCTGCTCTTTTAGCCCTGCAATATCAGCCTCACTGAAGCCCAGATGCTCGCTAAGAATCTCATTTGTGTGCTGACCCAGCACTGGTGGAGGTGTCCGGACAACCGGTTGCGTCTCTGACCATTTGACAGGCGTGTTTACCATCTTTATAGGGCCGCAGTATTCATGATCCAACTCAATGACCATATCGCGGGCTTTGGTGTGGCTATGATTAAGCGTTCCCTGCACGTCGTTGACAGCTGCATAAGGCATTCCAGAGCCTTCAAAAACCTCCAGCCACTCCTCTGTTGTCTTTTGCTGGGTCAAGATTTCTATTTCGTCTTCTAATTCTTTTCGGTTGGCGACCCGATCAGCGTTTGTTTTGAACTTGGCGTCGTCTTTCCAGTGCGGCTTGCCGAGGCCATCACTGAGGATACCGAAGAGGCGGTCATTACCGCCTCCGAAAAGGATATCGCCATCCTTTGTCTGGTAAGATCGATACGGCACAATGGAAGCTTGTTACTATTCAGTGATTTGACTTCAGGAAGATGCGATGGTGCCTGTTGATTACTTACGATGCGCTGTTCCCCATCTTCCACTGTCCTTCTTGCCGCTGATCAGGCAACTGCTGGCAATGTTGGCCAAGGTGGCTGTTTGGCAATCACTCAGAGCTACATCAATGTGCTGCCCTTTGCCGGTCCTTGCTCTTGAAAGCAGCGCTGCCATTATGCTGTTGCTAGTGTAGAGACCCGTGGTCAGATCCGTAACAGCCACGCCAACCTTTACGGGTGGACCATCTCGAGAGCCTGTAATGTGCATGAGGCCAAACTCGGCTTCAACCATGACATCGTAGCCAGCTCGATTTGAGTATGGCCCTGTTTGGCCGTAACCAGTAATTGAAGCATATATTAACCCGGGGTTGATCTTTTGGAGGCTGGCATAATCCATGGAATACTTCTTGAGTGTTCCCGGGAGGTAGTTCTCAACCAGGATGTCGCATTTTGCGGCTAGCTTATGAAGGATGCTTATGCCTTCCTGATGCTGGAACGACAGGCCAAGAGACTTCTTGTTTCGGTTTACCTAATAGAGCAGACAGAAGAATGAGCAACCTTGATTTGAGAGCTCCAAGTGAATGCATGAACTCACCCCTAGAAAGTATGCAGATTCGCCAGGGCCGTCCCTACCGGAATCTGGCTTATAGGCTGCATACGGAGGACCCCAAGCTCTGGTATCGTCTCCCCGGGTTGGATGCTCAATCTTGATCACCTCAGCTCTGCATGGTTTTGTTGGTTAATATAAAAGCCAGTCTTTGCAATCATTTGAACGCGAGTCGGATGCCATCTTAGCTTACCCGAGGTCACCAAGAATTTGAGTGCAGTAGGGCTATATTTGTGAGCAATTAAAAAAAATCCCCAGTACAGTTTTTCATGCATTACTTTAATTAATAACGAATGAGAAACTTACACCGGCCAGGACTCTGGTCATGTCTAAGACGCGATAGCCCTCAAGAGGCAAGGGGTTGCCTGTGGGTGAGGCGGAGTAACGGCGCTGGCCGAATATGGGATTGGGCGTAAGCCGCGTTACAGAGCTATGGCGCATGTGCCGTGTTAGCAGGCCCGATAAAGGCATGCTTCTGAGCCCAGCCATGGTGGTGGATGCGCCGGGGAATTGTCTACGAGTTGGATATGAGAGGCCCAAAACTGCCTTTGGCTCGCGGTTATTACACTTTGTGTGGTTGAGAATAGTACATGCATGCAGTGGAATGAATTCAGTGAGACAGATAGTGCCGACTAATGGGTTAGTGGAGCTTGCTGAGGTAGCGCTGTATCAATGGATTTTAGTGGATGAGACGGGTGAGCCGAAACTAACGCCGGCAACGTTGCCGCTGGGAGCCCAGCCGCCGGTTGAACTCGGCTGATGGTGGTCATTTATCCATTGCATCCATAGATGGATTTCATAGGCGGTCAATTCCACAAACCAGGCTGTGCAGTTGGGACGGCCAGCTTCTACATATATTGATATGATATATTGCTGCAAGTCCATTGAGAACGAGTGGGCGCATCGGCATTTATACATACATGCAGCGTGATATTCTGGAGACAACGAGGTAGAGTCTTTCTCTTATTTTGTTTTGTGGATGCACATATTAGTACGTGTCTTTTTTACCACGAGGCTTATGATATCAGCAAGATGGATGTTTAAGTGCTTATCCATCTGTTGGCCTCGCGTGGGGATCATGTTCAAGGCATAAGCGACTTCGGCCGAGAACAGAGCTCGTCATCCTGCAAGTCATCACACATGGGATGGTATTGGTGATGATGGTGAGGATAATATTGATGCAAGATGGGTGAGACGCTTCTTTCACTTGACAACTCTACATTCTCGGCAAGTGTCGTCATATTTATATTAATTGTTCTGTATTAAAGCTTTTTATGGCAGGATGATGATGTTTGGTCTAAAAGTAGTAGTAGAAGCAGGAGGAGGATCAGTTTAGTAATGGTTGATATAAGGCGTAATTGACCTTGGTGAGACGAGGTCACCAGAGACGCTTCATCGGAACCAGATTTTACCGATCTGACTGCTAATCTGCATGCATAGCAAAGCTTCCGCCTGCGCGCGCCCCGGATTGGTCCAGTTCTTGGGTAAAAGAAAAGAAGCGGGCAACATTCACTAGGTAATTCATTTATGTATGATGTGAACACGAGCCTAAGCCTCCCCTCTCCACCCATAGCTGAGACTAGCCCCAGATGGTCTGGTAGCACCGCTGCAACCACTGCACATGAAGAGCCGCGTTTCTATTTTTGTTTTTCGGCTCTCATTGTTTCCCAATACAATCTAACACATAAATCATGGCCAATTTTCAGCCCTAAAATCAAACAGGCATGGACGCACGCAGGACTCCCTAGCACTTGGCTCTCGCCAGCTTCACTCCTACAGTCCCCGGAGTGAGACCCGAAGCCAGGTTAGGCTTCCTTCGCACCTAGACCTAGACCTGGACAGAGGGGCTGAGCCTCAAGTTGCGCACCAGTCCAGTCCAGCGGGCGCCGCCAGGGTTGCGCCGGGGGAGGTCTGCTGAGCATGAAGAAAGAAACAGTGAAGCCGGACAAGGCAAACCGGTACTCCAAGTATGGGTTCTTCTCTGAGATTTCATGGTGGGCATACTGCACTATCAACCACCACTACCACCACCACCACCCTTGATCCAAGCTGGCGTCGTGCAAGGATGCCCCGGGCGGGGATTCCTAGGTTGTTCAACCTGTGGGAAATCCCAGAAGCCATTTTTGGATTCGTTTTGCTCCTGTAAGCCTGGTGTGGAGCGCATGCCCGACCTAGCAGCATGAGGAATCTATATAGACATGCGACCTGGGGCTTTTGCTTACTTTGCTTCGCATTTCCCGTGATACATTTAACTGTCCTATTGTAAACTCTTATCGTGTACATTTCTGCGAGAGCCCAGTGCTGCTGAAATCCGAATCGACTGTATGCATTTCACAGCCAAGCTGCCACCACTATGGCGGGATTATCGCATGGCGGATCAACCAGGGCAGCCGAGATTGGCATCATCGTCGGGACCTGCGTTGCAGCAGTCATCACAGTGATAATAGTTGCCCTTACTATTGTCCGATGGAGAAATAAAGCGCGATACCAGAAACTGAAGAAGCGAGCTTCAGGCTTGATGGGAAAAGCGACTCCTAGGAAAACCAAAAAGACTTACTCTTTCCCCTTGGAAGACATGGACGATACGCAGCGGCAGGCCATCATTCAAAAGTCCCTGGTCTCGAGGACATCCTCTTCGTTGACAATTTGGCCTTCAAGAACGGATTCTGCTTTGTCTTCATACCGCCTTACGGGGCCGGACTACGAAGGCAGCTACACATCGGACCAGAGAGATTCTTTGGATGAAGAAGAGTTCAACGTCGGCATTAAAGAGGACTGGAAGGAATGGGAGGCGAGACTCCAACGACATCGGTCAGTATCAATCGACCGCCATCCTGCCATGGGCCATCCAGCCATGAGCCATCCTGCCATGAGACATTCAGCCACGAGCGGACCTTATATCAACCATCCTGCCATGCGCGAAGCTCCTATTAGCCAGCCTGCCATCTCCCACCCGGCCTTCAGCTCTAGAAAGGACCCCACGAGTTCCTCAACTTCCTATCTTCTTGCCAAACCGCAATCGCGCCATCATGTTGGCCACTTTTCCTTTGAAACCCTCAGAGACCCGCTATACTCATCACCGCGACCAACTTCCTTCGGGGCTGCTTTCTTACCGCCCATGAGTCACGAACTCTCCAGATAATACAATATTATGTCAATGCGCAGTTCGCCCCTGTTGTGATGACGCACTTCAAATAGTCCAAATACGGACGTGCTTCTTCTCGTAAGGGTCTCCGCTATGAATGTTATTATAGAAATCCTACTTCACTCTCCAATTTCATTGGTGATATCGACAAAGCCCTGCCACTGCTTCCAAGCCTCGCCGCTCTTGATAGCCCACTTGGCTCGTCGCACGCCTTCTTTCCAACGCTGGCCAGCCGGGCCGCGCTCTTTGATGACATTTCCATCATCGCCTCTGCCCATGTCACTGGAGTCAGCGTCGCAGATGCCTGATATGACAAGAAGGGCAGCAGTGTTGATCAGCACAAACTCAACCACTGGGTCGTTGTCCGGACGCTCGCCGTTCAGAATCTGATGCAAAATCACGGCGTTCTCCTCTGGCTCTTGGCCAGGGCACACATCGGCCAAAGGATGAGCAGAGATGCCGAAATCACTGGGCTGGATTGTGAAGTGCTCGACTTCTACCTCACCGCCAGGGGTCTTCTCCTTCAGCATCCAGCAGAGTGTTCTCCCAGCGCAGCTGATTTCGTCGAGTTCTTCCTCACCACAAACGATAAGAGCCTTCTTACATCCTGCGAATTTCAGTGCCTCTGCAAAAGCCGGACCGAGATCACGTCTTCCGACGCCAATGACTCGAGCTTCCAAGATGTCTTCAACCGGATTTGCCAAGGGCCCAAGGTTGTTGAATATTGTTCTCCAGGGGAGCTGTTTTCGGATGGGCGCAACATAGCGCATCCCCGTGTGAAAGACAGGGGCGAAAAGGAAGCTGTAGTTGGTGTGGGAGTAGACTTTGAGCAATGTGTCTGGCTTCACGGCACTGATAATGGGTGGTCTCGGCTTCATAGCATTGACCATGTCGGCGCTGCCTGACTTGGATGTGCTAGCTTTGTTGCCATGCTTGGAGACAAGCAACAATGCGGAAGCGAGGATGGAGGATGTTGTGCTCACGTTGAATGTGTTGTGCGAGTCACCACCGGTGCCGACAATATCACACTGCAGGATACATTAGATCTTAGATTTGTGATCCCCCCCAAAAACAACATAATAATAATAATAATAATAATAATAATAATAATGATAAATGATGATGATATGAAATGATCTTACCAAGCCTCCCCTGTAATTGCCTTCTTTTCGTCCTCGTTTCTCAATCAAGTCTCGAAGCTCCTTTACAGGGATAGGAGCGGCAGCCTTTCGCATCACAGAAGCACATCGTTCTAAGACCTCTGGTTTGAAATCAAGCTTGGTGAAGTGAAGGGCCATTAACAGAGACGCCGTCTGGGCCTCTGTGACCTGGTTCGTGAAGAAATGAGAAATGGCTTCGGCGATCTCATCTGCAGTGACGGTGGCATCAGTCGGCCAGAGCTTGGTCAACAACGGCTTGAGATTGACTGGTGGGAGGGCATCTTGCCCATTGGCTGTGTTGGACGCCATTGACGGGCGAGGAATCCGGGGTCAAACGGGGACAAATTAGTCAATTAAATAAAGAATAGGTGAAGCTGAGAAACTAGAAGCAAATCAAGGGGGGGAAGCGGTTGAAAGGTCTAAATCGGGTTGTCGGTTGAGAAGGGCTTTGGACATTGAAGCTTGACTCACCACAGGTAGGGGGTACATGCATGCTGTGAAAAGTTGCGAGGGGGGCACACGGCTTGCCGCCCGCACACGTTTAGTTTAGGTAGGGCGTTGTATCGCTACCACTGGCCGACCTCGGACCCACGCCAGACCACAGCTTTAGTCCAGTTTGAGTTGGGGTTTACAGTAAGAGACCGTGATTACGTCTGAACTATAAGTTGGGCATTAAAGGGTCTAATTATTTGAGTTTCAGGGGTAGTAACCGTAATGGCATACAGTCTTTGGTCAGTATACTGTTACTTTTGGGTATGTGGATTGAAGTGAAGATTTTGGTACAGCTAAGTAAAGAGGTACCGAGGTACCTAAAGAAATAAGGTACCTTACGCGCGGGAGCCCTGTTTTTGGTCAGTGTTTCTATCACTTTTTTACCTGCCAATGACTCTTAAATTGCGCTTATCAGGATCGTGAAGTAGTTTTTGGTGACACAGTCACTGATCAAGTGACTTACTAGACCCCTTATAGAGTGATTTCCCTTACCAAAAACTGGCCTCCCGCGCGTAGGTACCTAGGTAAGTTTCTTGCCTGCTGAGAGGTACCTAGGTAGGTACCAATATACATAGAGATGACATCGTCAACCAAATCAAAAACTAGTTTTAGCTTTCACCATTCAAAGAAAGTAACTAATTAGAATAAACAACCGGCTAATTAACAGCATGAAGGTTATTAAATCAATGCATTCTAAAACATTATCAATTCATTGGGAAACAGTCAAGTCACCGCTGCACTACCCACTTTAGGTGCCTACCTAATCCAACAGTGTGCGGAATAAAGTTTGTCCGCGTCACCCTTTTACGGTTTTGTGGCTTGGCCTCTTGCTGAGTCAAATCTAAACCGAGAATCTTCTTTGGATCAGCCACCTCCCCGGCTTTAGCTTTGTCATATAAGTATCACTCTCCCTCCCCCTTGTCGCCTGGCCAATTCATTCCATCGACAACCTCCTTGCTGTCGTTCTCTTGCCGCCAGAAGTTGGTCTTCGCTCGCTTTGATATATTGCTAGGACCTCTAGAAGTTGCTTTAGCGACCTTGACGACCGCTTCTTGCCGACTAATCGTTGATCTGGGATCTCCTGAAATCTCAGACGCCTTCACTGGTTCAGAAAAGTCGGCCGGCAGAGAAGTCTTCTCAATCGCCTCGCATCACAGACGACTGCTCGTTTTTTGAAAGACCAGCTTTGACAGTTGGCAGCCGTTATTTGCCGAGAGCGATACCTTCTATAGTTGAATCCGTCGCGTTTTGTCGACTTGCCTGTGGCAGTCATTCAGCAAACCGACATCATCGTTCGTCGCGTCCGTCGCGCAGAACATCAAATAAAGTCTTCTTTCCATCAAACGCGAAACAATTTTTTTGCCTGTCCCACGTCGCAGGCCGTAGCCACGAACCCTAGATCGTTCAATTTAATTTGACCAACCAACCTCAGCCGTCAAACTGCATTCACCGCTCTTTGTCCAGCTTGTCAACGATAAACTCTGGGTTCAAGGATCCACGTACAAGAAAGACCATCGCGTGAGAAAGTCGGTGGAAAATAAACGACAGCAACTGCGTCGCAAGCAAAAGCAGGCGAGGACATCACGAAAGATCTTTGACGACGTCACAAATATCTATCAAGCCAAACCATACCTAGCTAAGATGTTTCCACCCACTGGCGGTGACCCAAGTGGAGGGGGGTTCCAAGAAGATCTAAGCAATGTTCTCTGTTGCCCTGATTGCAAGGAATATCCTCCAAATTTGATAGAAGAGTTCTCCAGCGGCGATATGGTGTGCCAGAGCTGTGGTGTTGTTGTGGGTACCCGCATCATCGATACCAGATCTGAATGGCGTACCTTTGCCAATGATGATCAAGGTGGTGATGACCCCAGCCGTGTTGGTGGTCCGCAGGATGAGTTTGTTGAAGGCCAACACCTTGCGACGACGGTGGCCTTTTCCGAGTCCAAGGCTCACAAGGCTTTGTCTCGCACGCAAAACAATGCAAACCAGGACAAAGCCCAGAAAGGACTCATGCAAGCTTACAAGGAGATCGTTGCCCTCTGTGAAGCTATCAACATGGGTCAGAATGTCTCCAACGCTGCCAAGCATATCTTCAAGTTGGTTGATAAGCACAAGTTTATGAAAGGAAAGCCACAGGAGGCCGTCATTGCCGGCTGTATCTTCATCGCTTGCCGACAGAACAACGTGCCTCGTACATTTCGGGAAATATTCAACCTAACAAGTGTGAGCAAAAAGGAAGTCGGGCGAGTTTTCAAGTCGCTCCAAAACTTTTTGCAAAAGATTCAAGACACTGAGGGTGAAAGCGGCACTGGATTGAACACCGTCACTAATTACGAAAACACATCCGTTGGTGCTGAAGATCTCTGCGGTCGTTATGTATCACAGCTCGGCTTTAAGAACCAGCAAAAGATCTCCAAGATATCGCGAGACCTAGCGGAGCAGGCAACAGACATTTCTGCGTTGGCTGGACGGTCCCCCCTTTCCGTTGCTGCCGCTTGCATATATATGGCGTGTCACTTGATGGGCGAGCCCCGTTCATCAGCTCCGATAGCCAAGCAGACTGGTGTCAGTGATGGAACAGTCAAGACGGCCTACAAATTCCTTTTTGCAGCCCGGGAACAGCTCATCAAGAAGGAGTGGCTTGAAGATGGAGGCAAAATGGAGAATATTCCACAAGTCCAAGTCTAGGAAGCTTGCACAAGGGGAAACTGATGTTAGAGACGCACTATGGACTTTTTCACCATTTCTATGGTTGGTGGCGTTTTGGCGAAGGAGGGCAAAGGATATGAATGACATATTGGACTCCCACAAGGAGATGGACTGTATATTTTTATTGATATTTTTTTCCTCTTTGGTTTTCTGTGGCACAAGATTGGTCGTCGCCAGTGAACTATGGGCATAACTGTTATGGGTAATTAAGGTTAGGGATATATGGAGGCTCTTTTTTTACTTCGCACTTGACTGCTGCTTCTTTTTTTTGCGTCTTGAGGATTAGAGATACCGGAGAGGCAGATACAGCGAAGAGAATGACATTGGAAACCAGACTGGATGATCCTTAAGCCCGTGGCTTAATCTCAAGTGCTGTGATGTCCAACAAACTGCTAAATGAACCATTTTAACTAATCGCGACGATGATCAGGGAATGGGAGATGTGACGTGACGGTGTCACACACTGAATCCTTACCCAATATATATATTTAGATATATGACATCTTGAAATAAGGCTCTATTGAGTCGGCCGTATTTGCAGATGTTTAGGGCACTGTCTAAGTAGGATTTACATCTTGTAGCAAAGTAAATAGGGCTGTAACATGATTGAACAGGCGTACGTTTTTGGGGAAATGATACCTACCTATCTCATAGCCCGCCCAACCAACTTCTTTCATGAGTTGACACACATGTACCATCGGATAATTGTTGGGGCGATTGCTCCGCTTTCGTTCCGGCGCGTGTAGTGAGGAGGTTGGGGGAGGAGGGACCCTGGAATATCCCGAACTTTCACCCACATCGAAACCCACCATCAGGAATCTAGAACCTATCTATGTAAATACTATTTCAACAAGTGTTGCAATGGTTTCTTCTTATGTCTGGGACAAAAGGTTGGCCGCAAACGATACCCACGACGCGAGGTTTCATCCAGTCGTGCAAATGCACACAGCCACCCCTGTCCATCTACCGACGGGCTGATAGACCACGAACCGCAAGGCTGTTGAGGTTATCGGACTACTAGCCTCAGCTCCTCGCTAGAGTTAGCGATTAGCGACGGGAGCTCAATGCAGGGCTTGCATAGCGCCAGGCGTCTCGACTCTAAATGTGCCTTGGGTAGGAATCCAGAACACGCCAGGACTACCCAATTCAGCGAGTGTCACCTGTTTATCGAATATCAAAGAATTCGAATCAAGATGGCATCGTGTAGCATCTCAGAGCATCACGGATCATCAAAGAGCAGCGACATACAGTACACCATCACCAGCAAATAAATAGGGAGTGGAGTCAAGTCCTGCGCGAGCAGGTAATATGCAGGCACAGCCCTCGGTCCATCTCTCTCGAACAAGGGGACCGCCGACATTGTCGCCTATGCCCCCACGTGGTTGAGCAGCATTCCAGAATGCCGGTTGGTTGGCGATCGACAAAAATCTGGAGATGTGTGCTCGGTACGGAGTAGCGTCAGCTACATCAGCGGCCACGCCGTAATGGGTTGGTCTGACCACATGCAGCCTGTTTTGGGGAAGATCCCAAAATAATAGTGGCGGAGGCGCTTGATGTGGCCCTAGAAGCCCCGTTTGACTGCTGTGGTTTCGCATCAAAAATGCTGCTCTGCTTTGCCACGGCTGAGATAGCGCATGTCTTTCTTTGTCTTGTCTTGCCTGGTTTGCGACGCGCGGAGCTGGAAGAATTTGTTTTCTCTCTTCATACACATACTCGCTTGAGTTCGCTGTCGTTTTTGGATAAAACACTCTTTCCTCATCAATCATTTGACTTGTGGCTGTTTGCTCTTGTTTATCCGGTGCTCTATTAATATTGAACCACCACTACGACCGTTAAGCAACTACCCCGGCTCGAATACGAACCTAACAAAACTTGTTCTTGGCGAGCCGCGTGTGCGAATATTGTGGATGGTTCTTGGCATGTCCCGCTATTAAGCACCCCGATTTCCCCAGCGTTTGATCGCTCGTGTGTTGTCATTGTTGTTGTTTCTGGGCGGAATTGGGACCATACTTGTCTTCACGAAGCTTCGCAATGCCTGGGAGTGAGTTCAGCGGCGACAACTCCAAGTTCTCCAACCTTGGAGAGGGAGGCACGCTTCCCGGATACCCCGGGAGCTCACGGCCCATCAAGACGTCGCTGGTCAATCGAATCCAGAATGTCGCACACGACATTTACCAGAAGACGGCCGAACCGATCCTCAAGCGAGCGGAACTTCCTCCTTCAAAAGACGGACGACATATACCACTGCGAATCGACATTGATGAGCCTTTGATTGATACTCGGCGTGGACACGCCTTCATCTCCAACAGCATTCGAACCTCTCGCTACACAATATGGGACTTTATTCCCAAACAGTTGTTCTTTCAGTTTACTCGTGTGGGCAACTTTTACTTTCTCTGCGTCGGAATTCCTCAGATGGTATAGTCCCAAACCGAATTCCTGGCCCTACTTCTTCCTCTAACTAAGATCTCCAACAGATTCCTGGTCTCTCCACGACTGGTTCCTACACCACGATTTTGCCTCTCTTGTTCTTTGTCTGCTTGACCATGTTCAAGGAAGGCTATGACGACTACCGACGACACCGACTTGACAAGGTGGAAAACGCTTATGTTGCGACCATCCTTGGCAAGGAGGACAAGTACACTGTCAAGAACCAAACATCAAATGCATTGAGCCGATTCAATCCTTTTAGAACCAAGCCAACTGCCGAATGTCGCCCAATTCCCAACGAGGAGTTTGAGGGTGTTCGATGGGTTCCTACGCGATGGGCTGATATGAAAGTCGGAGACATCATACGACTCTCGCGTGATGAGCCTGTACCAGCCGATGTAGCCCTGCTTTATAGCGATGGAGAAAATGGGCTGGCTTTTGTTGATACCATGGCCCTGGATGGCGAGACGAACCTTAAGAGCAAGCAGGTGTGCCATGCGATTGATGATTGCGACACCATTGAAGGCATTGCGAAATGTACGGCTGAGTTTGTTGCCGAGGACCCTAACCCAAACCTTTTCAATTTTGATGGGAAAGTGACGTCCAATGGCAAATCTGTGCCATTGACTCTGAATGAGATCATCTACCGCGGAAGCGTACTGAGGAACACGACTTGCGCCATCGGCATTGTTCTTAATACTGGAGAGGAATGCAAGGTACGCATGAACTCAAACCGGCACCCCAAAGCCAAAAAACCCGCACTCGAGAGAGTGGTCAACAGAATAGTCATCCTTCTTGCCTTCTACGTCATTGTATTGTCCATTGGTGTCTCCATGGGCTATGTCCACTGGCAGCGCACTATAGAGAGGCATTCATGGTATCTACACAAAGCAAGAGTCCCATTTTATCAAGTTATCATTGCGTTCATCATTATGTTCAACAACGTTATTCCTCTGTCCTTGTACGTGAGCTTGGAAATCGTCAAAATCGGGCAGCTTCTCCTGTTAAACTCGGATATCGAAATGTACGACGAAGTAACGGACACACCAGCACGATGCAATACGAACACCATTTTAGAAAATTTGGGTCAAGTCGGTTACATCTTCTCCGATAAGACGGGAACTTTGACCGACAATGTCATGAAATTTCGCAAGATTAGCGTCGCTGGTACTGTTTGGTTGCATGAAATGGACTTGCATGAGGAGCAGCTGGACAAAGCTAGTAAAAATGATGTGGCGCCTACTCCTACAGTCGCTAGAGAATTCGACTTCCCTAGCCGAACGCCATCCATGTATGTCAAAGACCGCAGGTCAGTGGTGATTCCTGAGGACCAGCCAGAACCGGCCGAGCTACCCATGCCCCGGCTATCAGTTTCAGGAATGTCCTTGGCTCGACGATCTTCTTCACACTGGCGCTCAACTGGTCGTCCAGACCATGTCCAACCTGAAGTCAATACGTCTGACTTGAGCGATTATATGAGGGCCAGACCTCACTCGGCCTTTACTAGGAAGGCTAAGGAATATATCCTAGCGATGGCGCTTTGCCATGCCTGTTTACCTGAGGAGAAGGATGGGAAGGTGGATTTTCAGGCCGCATCCCCGGATGAGCTTGCCTTAGTAAGAGCTGCACAAGAGATGGGATATGTGGTTCTACAGCGAAACTCGAAGCAGATCACACTGCAGGTTCCAAGGCTTGATGGCACTACGGAGCTTATGAAGTTCGATATACTAGACATGATCGAGTTTAGCAGCGCGAGAAAGAGAATGTCAATTGTCGTTCGCTATCCGGATGGCCGGATATCTGTTATCTGCAAGGGTGCAGACTCTGCCATTCTGCCACGGCTACGATTAGCAACACTCGCTAAACAAAAGGCCAATGAGATACGACAGAGCGCCGATTTGGAACGCGAGTCATACCGCCGTAGTGAGCAATTGGAGCCTCGAAACAGCTTTGGCGGAAGGCCAAGCCTCAGCATTCGCCGGAACCCAGGCACGTCTCGGGAGAGGAGCACCAGCCGACAACCCATGGGTGGCCGCAGCAAATCCTTCGAACTCAACAAGATGATCCGGAGATCAGAGGATAAACCGCGACTGTCCATTACTACTACTGCTCGAGGCGTTTCGTTTGATACTTCGAGGAACCACATCATCAGCCCCATTTCGACGTACTTGACACCCGTGGATAACCGACTGAACTTCCTGGAAGACCCTAGCATCTACGACGAGTCGGAGGTCTTTACAAAGTGTTTCAAGCATCTGGATGACTTTGCCACAGAAGGTCTCCGAACGCTGCTGTTTGCGCAAAAGTTTGTATCAGAACACGACTATCAATTGTGGAAGAAGATTTATGATGAAGCTACGACTAGTCTCACAAATCGCCAAGACAAGATTGAGGCAGCAGGAGAGATGATTGAGCAGTCATTCGAACTAGTTGGCGGCAGCGCTATTGAAGATAAGCTGCAAAAGGGAGTACCGGACACTATTGACCGACTGAGGCGAGCCAATATCAAGATCTGGATGTTGACGGGCGATAAGCGTGAGACAGCCATTAATATTGCACACTCTGCTCGAATTTGCCGGCCGGGCTCCGACTTATACATTCTAGACATTGCCAAGGGTGATATTGCAGCGCAGCTTTCGGAGATGGCGGATGATTTGCACGCTGGATCCATTCATAGTGTCGTTGTCATTGATGGGCAGACTTTGGCTGCTGTTGAGCAGTCACAGGAATTGTCGCGGAATTTCTTTGCCATTATGGTTCTTGTGGATTCAGTCATTTGCTGCAGAGCATCGCCAGCTCAAAAAGCGCTATTGGTTCGGACTGTCAGAAACAAGCTTAAGTCATCCCGAGACAAAGACAGGCATGGCCTCACCCTAGCGATTGGCGACGGTGCCAACGATCTAGCCATGATCCAGGCCAGCCATGTTGGCATTGGCATTTCAGGAAAGGAGGGTCTACAGGCTGCCCGGGTTGCAGACTATGCGATTGCCCAGTTTCGCTTTCTCCAGAGACTGCTGCTCGTCCATGGACGGTGGAACTATGTCCGAACAGCAAAGTTCATCGTATGCACGTTTTGGAAGGAAATGTTCTTCTACCTCCCCGCGGCGCAGTTCCAGCGCTTCAACGGCTACACTGGCACATCTCTATACCACTCGACTAGTTTGACGGTTTTCAACACGCTCTTTACAAGTCTCTGCACGATTTGCATGGGTATCTGGGAGCAGGATCTATCTGCAGAAACGCTGCTGGCTGTACCTGAGCTATATGTCTATGGGCAGCGTGATATGGGCCTCAATTTCTGGAAGTATATCCGCTGGATGCTGCTTGCTGCAATTGAAGGCGTCATTGCGTGGAATGGCATCTGGGCGGGTTATGGACGAGTATCTCCTGCGGTTCGAGACGAGGGTTTGTATGCTCTTGGCTCATTAGTGTTTACTGTTGGTATCTTATGGATTAACTGGAAGCTATTGTAAGCCCCCCCCCCCCAAGGACTTCACCATCAGATCATGAATGGGAAAAGTCACTAACAGCTTTGACAGCATTTTTGAAACTCACTACAAATCCGCAATCGTCATGGCCTGCTTCTTCGTCACCACTGCAGGCTGGTTCGCTTGGCTTGGCTTCCTCGACGGGATATATGCACCCACGCCCTCCGGGACGTACAACATCCGCAACACCTTTGCCAAAGCATGGGGCAAAGACGCGGTGTGGTGGTCCACTGTCTTCATCGTTCTCGCTATCCTTGGTTTCGTGGAACTCGTCTTCAAGACGATTAAGCGGAACATGTTGGTTGCGGGATTATGGCAGTGGCCGCCGCTGCAGAGGCCGCGCTCGCTTGAAAATGTGGAGGAGTGGGATTTGGAGCTGTGGCAGGAGATGGAGCAGGATGAGGCGGTAATGAAGAACTTGAAGAAGATGGCGAGGGATCAGTCCGATGAGGATGAAGACGAGATGAGGATTCTTGATGATGATGACAACGTTATTGATTTGGAGGAGATTGAGATTGATTTGTCCATGAGGGAGAGGTAAACTAACTAGCATTTTGATTTATGGGTTTGGCGTAGCGTTTTTTTTGGGTACGGGGTTTTCGGGTATTTTTCTTTTTGGACACGCTCCTTTGATGATATCATATCTTTGGCATATATATACGATTGATACCCGGTGGCATAGGGGAGGACACATATTGGGAAGCATGTACGCGCATATAGGAGAGACATACCCATTAGAGAAGATGGATGACATGATAGAGTAGATGTATGAAATACGACCGCGGTATATGAGCTCATTGAAATAATTATTTGAAGAAGAAGAAAGGAAAGGAAAATATAAATGTTTTAGTAAATCCATATGCGTGTCTTTGGACGGCTCACACAATTTTAAAGTTGAGCAACTCGTTATTATTAGTGAAACAAAGGAGATCAGAAGGGCCAACTAACAAAACAAGCTGGATGGATGGATGGATTTATCGAGTTTCTATCACTGTAGTCGATAGATAAATTGTTATGGTCATTCTAATTATATGATGTTCTAAACGTTTTAATAATGTAATTTTACCTTAATGCTATGTAACACGTGTAAACATATACGTGTCGGGTGTATATATATATATATGTATGCATATGTGTATGTATGTATATGCGCGTCTTGCATCTATTCATATCCCATACAATTTACTCTAATTTCATCGCCAACATGGCAAAATTCTCGGAAATCGAATTGTATCTAATATCCAAGCCCCTTCAAACACGATTCGATGCATCGCCCTCACTATGCCTGCCGCTCGGGGCAGTATCATCGACAACAACCCCCTGTGTGCTCTGCGCTGTTGACGTCGGTCGAGGCGGTGTCTTTCCCACAATCTCTAATGTCCGAAACGCCACCGGTACGATTGCTACGGCCGCTAAAGCTAAAGCAAAGCTGAACCAGGAGGCAGCGCGAAGCCCCTTGAGGGACTCGGGCTCCCAGGGTATGATACCGCCGGCATTCTGAACAGTGAGGCCTCGCGCGTTGGCCATGACAGCCGTTTGGACAGCTGTACCGATTGCCAGGCCAATGGACCTCCCAAGCTGGCTCATG
This sequence comes from Sphaerostilbella broomeana, assembly GCA_930272545.1. Taxonomy (NCBI): domain Eukaryota; kingdom Fungi; phylum Ascomycota; class Sordariomycetes; order Hypocreales; family Hypocreaceae; genus Sphaerostilbella; species Sphaerostilbella broomeana. Next base: position 20,992 of record CAKNET010000095.1, on the reverse strand, counting down.
GCATTGATGAGAGCACCACCGATGGCTTGTTCTTCAGGAGGAAGAGCCTGGGAGGTGAACAGGGTGAGACAGGGCCAGATGGTATCGGAGCCGACGACTGCGAGGAGCATGGCAGGGAGGCCCCAAGCAAAGTAGGATGTTGTTGGAGGGATGGGCACGGCATAGAGGAGATTGGCAATGGCCATGGCCAAGTTTCCAGTCAAAAGGATAAAGACGGTAGGGACACGGCTGAGGAGCCGGGCGACGATGAAGACAATGGTAGCGCCGCCGACACCTGTGGGGATGAAGCGTAGCATAGTCTGCAATGGTGACCGACCCTGAAACTCTTGGAAGTAGAAGGTAGCGAAGATGAAGTAATTGTTGAAGCCGGCAAAGAAGAATCCCATGACGAGCATGACAGCGCTGAAGCGGAGGTTGCGGAACAGCGAGACTTTGATAAGAGGCGGCGTTAGTGATGCAATGCGGACTTGAGCAGCGATCACACCGTTATGACCTTGGGTTCCCGCAGTGGAGGCCAATTCTTCCAGGGCCAATTCTGCCTTGGCCGTTGCTATTCTGCGTTCCAAGAACAACTGCCAGAAGACGAACACAGCAATGACGAGGACCGAAACCACGATAATGACCGGAATCCAGGGGGTGCTCCATCCAACAACGTTTCCCTCAGTCAGCGCAAACAGGAGAGCCAAGAGCCCGATGGTGATGAGACTGCTGCCGATCCAGTCAATGGACTTGGCGCCATTCTTGCTCGCAGCGAGCACCTGTGAAGAAGTAGGGGGGGGAGTTGGAGGAATGACCAAGATGCCAGCTACGGCAATGACGCCTGCGATGATGGCGAGAGCGCCAAAGACCCATTTCCAGTTGGAGTATTCGGCGATTAAGCCGGAGAGAATGTTGCCAAAGACGCTGCCGAGGGGAGCGCCAGAGGCTATGCGTTTAGTTGACGATGAGTTAGTTTATGGAACTGAGTTGCAGAATAGCAATGGATTTCATGGTTGGTTGGTTGGTTTGCTTACCATAGGCGCTAAAGGCATATACTTTGGCTTTGCCAGGCTTAAAAGTAACGCCCAGAATACCAATTGCTGTTGGGACATTGGCAGCAGCTCCCTATGTGATGGACCATATCGTCAGTTACTGAACTAGATAGAACATGCCAACACCCACACCACGCAGAGAGTGTAGGATGTAACCAGAGACAAGAGCAACCCACCAAACCATGAAGCCCTCTGAAGACGTCGAATCCAATCTCATTGGGGATAAAGGGCTGTGCAGCTGCCACTGCCGTAACCCACAGTGACCCCAGAATGAAGATGAGTCTCTTGCCGTACAGGTCAGCCACGCGGCCCCAGAAGAGCAGGAAACAACCGAAGGAGAGGGAGTAGGACGAGACGATCCACTGCTGCCGACTTTCTGGGATATTGAGAGCCCTGCCGATGGTGGGGAGGACGATGACGGCGCTTTGAATGGCGAGAGTCTGTTGTTGGTTGTTTGTTCGTGTTAGCTAGGTAATTATGGTCTATGGTGATAGGGGTGGCGGCGGATGGGGACTGAGAGAGAAGAGAAGGGAAGGGGGAGAGAAGCGGGAGAGGCAAAGTCAGTCACAACTCACGTTGAGAAACGCAGCTCCAGTTACTGTAGCCACCAGAGCAATACACCTTGCCTTTGAAAAGGGCAGTTCATTCTCATCGTCTTCAATTGCGTCTTTTGCCTCCTCTTGCCCGGACGGTAAGTCATCCTCTTTCGTCGTTGTCGCAGGGACGACCGCCGTCTGTTGTTGCTTCGGAATCACGGCTGTGCCGTCGCTGCTGTTTTTCTCCCGGTAATCATGGCTGTCATGTTCAATAGCGGTGGTACTGTCATTTTTTCCCTCATCTCTATCATTGACAGTGTTAGACACTGGTGATGATGATGATGATGATGATAGAGGGATATTGGTGTTTTCAGCAGCCACCCCCGTTGCCGCATCCACGGATTTATTCGGCGCCGCCGTCATGGACAATGCCTGAGGCTATTGTTCTCGGTCCTTCCTTCTTCTGTTCTGCAGTACCAAAATGTACTTGGTTAAGAAAACAAAATAAAACAAAAGATTGGTGAAAGTAGACCCGATACCGGAACCCGTTTCCCTTGTATGATATTGGATTGATGATATAAGTCCAGCCAGAGCTGTGGGAAGAAACAAACAAACAAACAAACAACAATATGATACCACACGACGTAACAGGGGATGGTATGAGAGAGCAAAGACGAAGACGAAGAAGAAGACGAAGAAGAAGAAGAAGAAGAAGAAGAAGAAGAAGAAGAAGAAGAAGAAGAAGATAAAAAATATATATATATATAAACAAAACCTTGAAAGGAATTGAAACAAGTAATTTATCTGCAAATCAGTCAACGTAGTCCCGATGACAAAAGCACTCGCCGTTCTATCCTCTCCCCATGTTAGTTGCGTGCGTATTCAAGCTCTCCCTCGACGTTCTTTTTGCGGATCCTCTCACCCTCCATGTACTTCTCCACGGCGGCAGCAGGTCGTGATTTGCGCCCACTCTCTGTTCGCTCCGGCTCTTGAACGCGGTCCGGGCGGGGGAGCAATTCCGGTAGTTCGTCCCGGCTAATCAATAATATTCTGCCCCCTAAAGTGGGAAGCCCATAGAGGATTCCCTCATCTGATAAACGGAGATGGAGATGGAGAACCTGACCCTTGCCCTGGATTTGGGACTCATGCTCTAAATAGGGCTTCCCATTCAACAGCAATGGCTGGATCGAAAAGATTGATAGCTCTAGTTCGCGAGAGTCGCACTTTGGGTCTCACAATCAAAGATTTAACCCTACGATAGCTATAAGAGAGGCTTACATACCCCTGCTGCACCTCATCTCAATAAATAGCAATCCTTAGAGTAGGGATCTATCTATTCGCCTTCTTCTAGCTATTACTAGCTCCGGAGCAGCCGGAATGCTGCTCTTTTGCTCTACTACAAGGGATAGTAGAAGCAAACTTCGGCTCATATTCACTAATCTAGGCTTGAACAGCGCATGCCGCGCCTGTGTTTACCGCTGACGGGTACCTGGCTGGAGATGTGTAGGGCGATTAAAACATTGCCCAGTTAATTTATTTTAGGCTCGGAATTATAGGTAGCTAGCTCGGCTGGGACATGGCCTTGCTCCGAGAGGGATTTGCGGCCTTGCGCCGCCCCAGGTCAATAGTAAATCATCATCATCATCGTCGTCGTCGTCGTCATATGGGCTTCCCATACCAATATTCAGTGATGTTGAAATACGAAGCATCTCATTGACAAAATTGATTCTCTCGCTTGCGGTATTTTTTTTTTTCAAATCTGCATGAGCATAACCACCATGATCCTTCGCATACATCTCAAATAAAGTGCGGCCCTTCTCACGGGGAAATATGGCCATCCATCCCTCTCGTACAGATATATACCAATACATAAGGTATATACCACTACATCTTTATATTACGAGGCACACATAATTCACTTGTACTCCTCAAGAGACTTGAATCTGCCATTGCAACCTGTTGATGCCCTCATCAAACATATTCATTTTTTTTGTTGACTGCCTTATTCGCCGTGTCCACTAAAGCATCTCAATCTCCATGGTCATCTGCTTCATTACCTGAACTTTCATGCCATAAGTCGCTTCTGCCCATTTGTGAAAAAAACCCACCGCCGACATAATACGTCAAGCGGAATAAAAGCCCCTCCCAAAAGTGAATGAGACTGCGTGTCGTCAAATCACAACAAGCCAGTCAGTTTTTTAAAGCTTGCCCCCCCGAGGCCACCAAGGGAAAACAAAAAAGAAGTGAAAAGGGGACGCAACAATCAAAAAAATATTCCGTGCTCCGCATCCTCGTATCCTTTCCATTTTGCCAAAGCCATTCACCCTGAATATCCTCTAGGTGATTCTCGAATAAAATGAAACTAAGAAAACAATCGTACACGTTCGCATCGGTCGGTCGAGATTGGGAGCAAGTTTTCTGCTTTCGTCTTCTTCTCACCACATGTCTCCGTCTTGCCAAGGTCCACTCTCGAGTAGTGCTGCCTATTCCCCCATCTCCCCACATCTCTCGTACCTCGCAAACTGTCCTCATCGGGCAAATCAATGCAATGGTCCAATATGTAACCCCGTCATCATCTCGTCCTCTCCAACGACATATCCACGGTCCATGCGATCACGCCTGCTGTTGCGTTGGCGCCATCGCCGTTTCCCATCACGGTTTCTACCCCACTAATGGTAGTTTCCGCCCCAGCCGCCGCGCTGTTGTTGCTGTTGGCCGCCTTGCTGTTGCTGACCAGCACCATAGTAGCCGCTTCCAAAGCCGCCCTGACCATAGGAGCCGTACGGAGTGCTGTGCTGACTAGCTCCAGCTCCTCCTCCCATGCCGTAGGCTCCGCTACCATGAAGGCCGTGGCCCTGCAGGTGACTGGGGTAACCGCTATAGGAACCGCTAATCTGGGACGCCTGAGGGGGCAAACTGCTGCTTTGTCCTCCAGGGACCGTATTCGTCGCAGACCCTGGTCGAGGTCCTCCAAGCGATGGGGATGGCCCAGATGTGGTCTTCGCATCACCAAAGGGCTTCAATTCATCGGCTGACGCACCAGCACTGGACTGTGTCTGGCTGTTAAAGGATTGTCCCTGAGATTGGAAGGAAGATGCTCCACGGGAGAAGCTGTCATGAGCAGTCCCGAAGCTGCTTCCACCTAAGCCAGGCTGGCTACCGGCCTGAGCTGATCCAGTTCTGGCATAGTCACCGAGCCCGGAGCCAAGAGGGCTATCTCGGTGGAGGGAGGAGGGACCAAAGGTGCCGGGAGAAGATGCGTGGTCGTATGGAGCATTTGGTGATACTCCGTATGGCTGACCGTACACGCCGCCCTTGCCATACGGGCCAAACCCACCCTGGCCATATCCAGAGTAGTATTGGTGGTAGTACGGGTTGCTGTAGTATGGGTGGTTGTATCCAGGATACTGCTGGTGAGCTTGAGGTTGCGACCCGGGGGTACCTTGTTGCTGCTGGGGCTGTTGAGCTTGTTGCTGTTGAGCCTGAGTAGCAGGATTGGGAGTGGAGTGGCCGCTATTTTGGCTCTCGTTGTTGCCGCCAAATCGGGGTTGGCTGTGCGCTGCTGCATTAGCAGCTTGCGGGTACTGACTGAGGTTATCAGTTTGAGAAGCGTTATATCCACCAAATGGTCGCGGTTGAGAGGGGATTCCCTCTGGCTGGCCATGCGCTCCCTGCTGGCTGAAATGCTGGCCATAGAAGTTGTAAGGGTTCCGATCCTGCTGGTTAGCAGTGTAATACGCCGAGTATTCGCTGGGCGCGGAAGTGAATGTAGCACCAGGCTGCTGTGCTTGTGCTTGTGTTGTCTGCGCGGGGAAGCTGTCGAAGGGGGGCTGGGACACAGGAGTGCTCTGTTGGTTGAATGGATCCAATGGCTTCTGCTGAGCAATCGAGGCATCCTGAGGACCAGTCTGGCCGAAGCGACCAAACTGCTGGGCGGTGGGAGCGGGGGGTTGGGCTGCTGGACACAGGTCAGTGAACAATTCCATAGATGGACAGAACAAAGAAGCTTACGTTGAGATGGGGCGGATGCCTGGACTGCAGTAACAGCAGCTGCTTAACACAATGTTAGCGGGGTGGGAGGATAACGTTGAGCGCAAATCATGATGGCCTTACCGGTTGGTGTGATACCAGGAGGAGGAGCAGTAGTCGTAGATTTCTGGGAGAAAGGCTCAGGCACAGCAACGGGCTGAGCAGCAGGTGGGAGAGAAGCTCGAGGATGAGCAACAGGGGAATCAGCAGGAGGCTGAGCCCTAGTCTCAGGCTCCTCTCGCTCCCCATCAACATCTTCGTCATCGTCTAGATTGAACGCACCAAATTGTACAGCAGCTCGATCCACCTCTCGATTTCCAGGCATACGTACAGCCTCTTCTTGGTCAAGAACTCGTCGCTGGAAACTGGGGGTGCGCGTGGCTCGCTCTGTGGTCGCCTTTAGAGCGGTAGCAGCATATCCACTGTTGGTTCGCTGGGCTTGGTGTTGCTGCTGGGCAGCAGAGAGAGGAGTAGCAGGGGAGGGTACGGGGCTCTGTCGTGGGTCCCAAGAGTCAGCAGCTGTGCTTGCGGCGGTATCTGTCGCGGGTGGTTTGGAATCGTCAACAACCTGTTCTAAGTTGATCTTGGTGAGCTCATCCTGAGACGGTGGTATTTCCACAGCTGGCTCAGCAGGAGATTGGGTGATGACGGGAATGGCTGGTTCGGCGACGGGAGTAGCTTCTGTGTCAGGCTGAGCGGGATCAGATTCGGCTGGGGTGGGTTCAGGAGCGGGTTCAGGTTCGGCGGATTCAGCAGGCGTCGGTTCGGGAGCTTCTTGAGGAGGTGCGGGTGCGGGTGTAGGCTTAGGCTTGGGTGCTGTCGATTGGCGCAGCATGCTTGCCCAAGTCTTTACAGGAGGAGCAGCGGGCTTAGGTGGCTCGGCGGGTGCAGACTTCTGAACAGTTGCAGTCGTTTCTTCGTCGGCGTGTGCCTTATCATCATTATATGCAGGAGACTCCTCCGTTGGGACAGAGAGCTGCTGATTCTCTTTGCCTCGAGCTCCATTGGTGTTGGGCTGCGTCGACCTCCCACGACCACCACGACCTCCTCTGTCAGAAGCCCTGCCTCGACCTCGACCTCCTTCAGAAGCGATGCGGCCGCCACGGGTGTTTCGAGGGCCAGTGGACGATTCGGTGTTTGCAGGGGCAGCAGAAGCATCCTTGCTCTTGCTAGGACGAGCAGCCTTCTTGGGCTTGGAAACCTCATCCCATTGAGAGACGTTGCCTAAAGAGAACCCAGGTCAGCATTGAGACCTTCCGAAGCATGATAAAGCACAGATGTGCCATCAGATTTTTGCGATTGCTTCATGCGGGATCGCTTCCTGCATCTTCACTATTCAATTGCCCATCAGCTTACCTTCAGCAATTCGCGTCACAGCTTCATTCTCATCGCCATTCGTTTCTTGCAGAGCGTAGAGGACATCGGCCTCCGACCAGTCGGGGAACATTTCGCGAATGACGGATGTCTTGTCGCCGTATTGCTTTCGAAGTTCAGCAAACTCCCCCTCATCCTCAAAGGCGCCAACGCTGTCGTCAGCAGATTTGTGATCTGTCTTATCGCCATTAGTTCTGCGGCCACCTCGACCGGCGAAGCCTCCTCTTCCACCTCGGCCAGAGCCTCTGCCGCGCGAGGCAGATGGCCGTGAGATGACCTCGGACATGGGAGCTAATTTGAAGAATGTGGAGGTAGGAGAAAGTGGTGATGTGCAGTGGCCCGTCGGATGGCCTCTGCAAGCTGCAACGGGCAGTGAGAGATGGGAGGGAAAAGAAAACAACGAGAAAAGAACAAAGCCGTACGTGCTCGGAAGAGAGACGTGGAGATGAGAGCGCGACGGGGTGATGAGAATGTGTGTGCTGGGGCGAAAGAGGTCAAAAGGTGGAGGGCAAAGGGAGGCACGAGGTTTTCCCCGGAAACAGAAGCAAGGTTCAGGTCACGAAGGTTTTTGGCTCCAGCAGCCAGCGATGCAGCGCCTCCCCCCCCCCCCCCCTTTGACCGCATTAGAAGTCCAGAGCAGGCGGTTGCTGGATGCGAAGCCCTGACACAGCAGCAGGCACTGTAACACAGTGGCAACCGCCACAGCCCAGCCCCCAAAGGAGTGCTGAGTGCTAGCCCTGGAGCAGGCGAAGCCGCGAATAGGGTTGAGAAGCTGCTACGTCCCCAGCTGCTTGTCCCCTAAATCAGGGAGGCTAGGGGCTACTTAGTACGCATTGGGCGGCTGGCCATACCGAGCAGCGGCTCGCACTGTGTAAGTGTGGGGGCTTTGTAGATCGCTCCCAAGGCCACGAATTGGAGAAATACCTGTGTTTAGGCGGGTTGCTCCGCCATTGTTTCAGGTATCAATGTGTCAGATCCAGCTGGCCTTTTCTCACTCCCACGCAGAAATAGTGCTTTACAGTGCTATAGACACTGTATTCATGTCGAGCCTTTTGGAGAGTTTGTAGGAGCCATTGTCCATGAACAATGACGCAAAGTATCAATCAGCCTACACCTTGAACAGATGTTTGCACAGGGCAAGATGATCAATTGAATTACGGTGCTATGAATCGACTACAGTCCAATTCCTCCAGTTCACTCGGTTCAGTCACTGCTTGAGCCTCTCATAGCCACTTCCCATCAATTTTAGCGACGAGAAATAGGCATTGGATCACCGACATTTCACCTACATGCCTTAGGTACCTTGTATGTCTGACCAAGTGCCATGTAACTGGCACATGCGCGGGCGCTGCAGGGGAGTATTTGTACAAGGCCATGCAACTCTCTCTATGGGGCTTAATCAGGAATAAAGGACGTGGTAGGTTTCTATACAATCAACTACTAATCGCAAGGCTGGGAGCTCAAGGGGACCCACTGGAGCTCTGGGGTGCAATCAAGGCGTAGGATCGGTCTGGACCTTGTCACATGACCTGCGGTGCAACCTTAAACGACGAGGCTCTATCGTTCGACGAGCCATCGGACATGGAGCCGTGAGCTAAAGAAGACGACTTGCCACTATTCCGGTATTTCCACCTGAATAAAACAACTGACGTTGGTATTTGTCTTTCAGCCTGCCGCTGGCAGTGCTAAGCGCACTTTCAACGATTCATATCCCCGCCATGTTTTCCACCAAGTCCGCCCAGTCGTTGAGGAAGCTGTTCGCGGGCTATCACGAACCCCTCCCACTATCGAAACAACAATCGCAACAGCTCCTCGATGGCTTGAAATCATCATTCCGAACCCAGTTGGAGCGTGAATATGGACAGTCTTCTTCTGAGCACCCTGTTGTGCCAGCAAAATCTACCGATGCCAACTCTCAGATCCGCCACTCCGCAGCGTCTCTGCATTTAAAATCCATTCTGTCGAACCCCCTCTTCACCTACAGCAAGCAATCGAATGCTTCCTTACCGATGGGGATACCACTACCGAAGCGAGACCCAATGGATGTATTTGATCATGCAGTCTCCCGAGGAATGATGACACTGAAGGCCGCAGCAGGCTGTCTCATTGCCAAGGAACAACAGATTGCAGCTTCGGAATCAAATATTCCTATGGCATCTTCAGACGTCGCCCTCCGCATCGTACGATGGCTTCGATCATCTGGAACTGAAACACATTTACGGTTCCTAGACAACTTCGGCTTTATACGTGCCCTTGTGCCCTTTTTAATATCTGAGAAAATGGAAGGAATAGCTTGGGAGTGGATTACCCGGACGATGAACGAAACCTCCCCTTCGCTTGACGAAGAGCATCGAATTAAGCGAGCTTCTTTCCTACTCTCACAAATTGTTCGCATTAAAAGCCAGTCTCAATACGGTAACTTGGACGCAGCTATTCAAAGCATCATCCAAGCAGAGCAGCTTTTCCAGCATCACCCTTCATTGCCAAAGTTGTTAATCCAGCCATGGAGATCCGTATCATGGCTCTCTACAGTAGAGGCCTATAGCCGGACCGCGCCGTCCGAGAAACTCTTCGACGCCCATATGGCCACAGCGGACCGCCTCCCTCGACCGTTCCTTGTGGAACGTGCCCACCTTCACCTCCACCATCCGACTCACCCCGACCATATTCCTGCTCTACAATTCTTCAATGATAGGAAAAGGCTTCGGAAGCTAGTGCATGCTGTTGGTCATGACAAGCTGGACCTGACGAAGCTCAAGGGCATGAATATCATTCCGTGGATTGCCTTTTTAGGCCACGATACGGTTAATCACCTTACACAATCCGGAAGAAGTTTGGAAGCTCGCAGTATTTCGGACGTCTTGCGCTCTGAGTTGTCTGATGTATTTGGTAGCACACTGAGTCCCACCGGGTGATTTCTTCTGGTAGGAGAAGATTCATTGTACATGGCATTTACGGCCGAGGCTCGATACAACTTCTTGTCGATTGCCTATATTGGGAGTAAAATGAGGGTTTATCAACTTTATTTCCCCTAAATCCTTCCCTAGGATCGAGATATAAATGGGCAGGCTGATTCTTCAGCACACAAATTGGACGCAGCCGGCCATCAGAGCGACAAAGAAATATCCTGCCGCCGACTGAGCTTTTGGCAGGTTACTATCATTACCGATGACGCTAGATCAGGGCAATTTGTATCAAAAATATTGGAAAAGAGCCATCTCGGGACTCTTGAGACCTTTGTCCCCAGCAGGACATTGAAGGAACAAACTCCTCTGTATATAAAAACCTGGATACCCCGCCTTACATCAGGCAAGAATGAATAAACCAAGTTAAAAGAAGAAGAAAAAACATAAAAATCAACTCGCCACGCACAGTTTCATATATTCGTAAATCCTTCATGATACATCTCTATAATTGTTCTGCAGTGAATGCCATGTATCCATTCATCTAATCCGAATCACTATCACCCGAATCTGAAAACCCCTCAAACTCATCTTCTGACTCGCCCAGTGCCGGACCGGCCGACTCGCCATTTGCGTCTTCCCCGTCATCATCATTATTAGCATCGTCTCCGTCGTCGTCATCGTCATCTACCTCCTCCACTTCAAAGACGCCCGAAATGTCCCATCGGTCGCCCTTAGCTTTTTTGCTGACATACTTGACAAACTTGAGCGCTCCGCTATCGCGCAGGACAAGCGTCAGCTTGTTCCACGCCGCGGCTTGGAAGAAGAGAATGTTGTCGTCGTCTCCGCTGGACTTGTAAATCGCCGCGTCGTCAGTAGCATCGTCATCGCCAGCCATATATACTTCATGGCCGCCAACTTCCTCTGCTTCTGCTTCCTTCTCCTCCTCTTTATCCTGTGCTTCCTCGTCAGTGGCCTTGGCCTTGCCTTTGCCCTTGTCCTTGCCATTTGTCTTGGCTTTAGATTTGGCTACCCTTTCTTCACTCTCAGCAGCTGCTGCTGCCTCCTCATCGTTATCGGCGTCGCCCCACCCTAAAGTTGGGGTGATGCCCAAGTTGAGCTCTAGGCGTGCCTTGCCCTCGTGGCCGGTAGCTAGGGTGTAGTCCATGCCCCGACGGAATCGACGAGCGAGGATATCATGACTTTCGATGGTGCACCCCGTAGCGACTTGTAGCCAGTTACGGAACTGACGACTGGGAAGGAAAATGTCCAGGAGCTCTGTGATTGGTGATTCTTCCTGTGAGGTCCGGAGCTGGTCGGGTGCTGTGGGCTGCTGGTATAGATAACGGTACTTATGCGGAGGTTTTGATACCTTCCATGGTGATGTCTTTTCGATGGCTGCGCTATCATCTGATGGTAGGTTTTCCTCCTCTTGAGCCGTCACATAGTCTTTTAGTCGCTTGGCGAATTTTTTCGACAGGACGTTCGCAAGCGTGATGCTGGAGTTTTCTTCGAAGTGTTCCGAGACCTGCTCTAGAGTATCGGGTGTCAAGTACGTGGGTGCGATATACTTGAGAAGGAACTCCAAATCGGCTTCTTCAAATTCAGCATCGCCAGCTTTTGGTTTCTCAACTTTGACCGGCCGTGCCTGCGGCATATCGTATTGTGCGGGATTGCCCTGAAGCTGCATGAGACTGCTGTTCTTGGCATTCTTCTCCTCTTCACCTTCAATATAGCCATCTTCTCCAACCTGCGGGATGTGGAACCAGCCACTAATGGCCATGCGAACCCGGCCACCATCTTTCTCGAGCTGTTCCTTAGTCTCGGCGTGATACACCTCTTCGACGTCATGGAAACTCTCGCCGGGCTGCACAGCAAAGAAGCTGAGCTGGTTCCAGGCTGGTGGGATAACCTTGACGACATCTGGAAGCGGTGCTTTAGCGATTTCGCCATCTTTGTTCTTGATTTCCTGGACGGGGAACAGGCGCAGAGCACCGCCCCATTCAGGCTTCCACGGCGTGTCTGGGTCCGTAAGATAGAGAATATAGCTGACTCGACGGCTGCCAATGACATCGTCGTGGCACAAAAGGTAGCAGCCGGGAGTGTATACATTGATGGCCATGTCTGTCTTCCTGCCGCTGAGAGGGCCGCAGCCGGTGATGCTGGAAACATAGTTTCTAAAGGTCTCGGAATAGACGGCATCTCGAAGCGCCAGCAGCGAAGGGAGCTTGTTCAACGACTCATCATCCAGCCCATCCAGATTGGCAAGATCGCCAGACTGGTGGATCTTGTAAATATCCGTTTCTTTGGGGGTGAAGTGGACATTGTCGCGGATTTCGTCTCGAACGGATCGCAGGAGCTTGTCATCCACCAGTTCGTGAATGACGGCATGCTTGTAGGGCGAGGAGGTCGCGTATTCCTCTGTATAAGAATCCAAGATCGAGTTGTCAAGGAGGCCCTTTCGGAAGCGCTTCTGCGCATCGTCTGGGCTTAGAGCTAGCTCTGTCGTAAGCAGCTATGCGCGGCGGAGAGAGGAAGGAATGGGAGGGAATGGGATGCGTTACAAGTCTTGGGTTTCTTGTTGGCGGCATTTTTGCCAGAGGCATGACTTTCTGCCTTTCTCTTCATTCTAGTGATGGCCAATTGACCCTATTCAGTTAACGAAGAGATTGTTGGTATAAGGGAGAAAAAATGGAGGTGGATAAAAGTTGTGAGATCAGCCGATTGTCAGCGTCTTCAACTTTTTTTTACCATCCCACAATTGCAAAAAAAGTACTTCGCTACTACGGTACGTACGTAGTGCAGCTCTCCGCAAACAACAGAGCAACCCCTGCATATTGCCCAATATAGATTAAGACCCGTCTTTCCCAGTTGTTCGAGATCAATGACATCTTCAATCAACTGCTATTGGGATATCTCTAGCTGCTGCATCCTTGCAGGCGTCTCCATGTCCAATTGGCAGTGCGTTTCACGGGTGCGAGATGCTCTACGAAGCATGCGAAACAGGGGCTTGCATTCCGCTGAGGTCGCTGGCCTCGAATGAGCTGCAGAAGCGCCAGTGTCAGACATCCATGTGCATAGACGCCAGGCTGCCAGTCATTTCCAGCACGCGTCTCTGTGGCTAACTGAGGCGACGAATAACGGGCCATTTTACAGTGCATTTGTTGGTTCAGCGACATCCCAGAGCTGCTAGGGGATTCTGTAGCACCCAGTCAATTGGGCCTCATTACATGTAGTGCATTTTATTTGGATGATGCCATGATTGCCTTTTGTCAGTTAGGAGCCTAGGTCGTATATTACGGATTGTTGTTCCTAATAATGTCTTAAGATACAACCTTTCTACCCTGGTCGCATGGGCCAATCATTTGGCTAAACATTCACTGAGCTAAGAACCTGACTTACTATCATCGTATCTATAGGTATTGTACTCTGAGATCATGATAATTTGTCGATACGACTCGCTTGAATGGCACCCCTGTACCTCATTGATTCCGATGGCACCATTTTCTTGTTAGCTTTCAAGCGCGATTTGCATCTTTGGGCTATTCGCATCATGTTTTGTGACCTATTTTTGAGTACCACCGCGTCTAGTTTACGTCAGGCAGAAAATGATGCCCTAGCGAGAAATTATTCTAGCGAAGGCTACACTCATCCCCCATTCTTGATCTGCTACAATATATAGAACAGATAGCGTTGCTACTACCCCAGATCTCCATTATCGAAAAGGGTTGGTTCAGAAGAAAGCGGGTATGGAAGAATCGCCCTCGGATGAGATGTTGAGGTTCTAGGGTAGCTCATAGTGACGGGGAAATATAAAGCATGTTGAAGATGCAAAAGTAGTCGATTTTATATTACCGCCGCCTGGGTCTAGGAGGGTACTTATTATCTGAGTTGATATCCTTATCTACTATTACGAAAAGGTGTTTAGAATGTAGCAACAAGCAGTCTGTACCAATAGAGAAACCCCAAGCTATGAACTGCCCTAAAAGCTATACTACACTGCCAGATCACGCTCCGACCAAACGTGTGCAAGCTGCTCTGTCTAAAGCACCTCCATCTTAATCAGAGAGTTCATTATATAGACCCGAATATCTACTCTCCTTGTGTGAGGGGCGATGCTCGGTCTTCGACGCTAGCAGTGTTGGATCAAGACTTAGCGAGATGTCGGTATGAGGGGGAATTTCGCTCGTAGCAGTCAAGCTGCGCCGTTAAGGGACTTGATCGGGCTACTACCTACCTAAGGCACTGGAATCTCCAAGTCGTTGATTCAACGCTGGCTGAAATACAAACAGGGGATAGGTGGACAGTGACCGCAGCCTGTTGTTGCCTTGGCGCCATGATTGCCGCGTCGGATATCGATCAAAGTCCGATTAGTGAGTAATGTTGGTTGTCGTCCGTTTTTCTTTGGAGTAGCGCGCGCGGGGTTAGTGCTAAGGATAAATAAAACATAAGCCAATGAGGGAGATTTCACTAACTAAGGGGAACTAGGAGTCAGTCTCATCTGGTCAAATGCGAAAGAAAGACAGCTAATACATGGGCGTTACGCATGTCATTGCATGCAAGAGTCGTTATCCCCCTGAGCGTTAGGTATAAGACAGATACAAGTATGTGGCCAGCCAAACTGCCCCATCATCCGAGGTGCACCAAATAATATAGTCGAGATATTTCACATGCAGGTTCAAAGTTGCAGCTTCAGCGCCGTCCAGTCACTAAGCGCTGCTTCAATGCCAAGCGACGCCATCATGCTTATTTGTCACCTCGTCTGAATTGAACTTTTGCCAAGACATTGAACAGAGTGCTTACAGGTGGAGGAATAAGACCCCTTATTTCACGTGGATGTCATTCGCCATTGCCAACTTCATTGTAGATGGAAGACCTGTGAAGATGGGAGATGGCTTATTCCGGAGCGAGATGCTATATTTTATGTATGCTGTGGCATTAGTTAGGGATGCACTAAGTGGTTGAGAATAGGTCAAGTGAGATAATTGGTGTTAAATGGACCTGGCAATCACCTGTGGTCCGATTCATTCACGATCAAGTATGGTTCCATATGAAGAAATGATTTCATTGAACAGACCATTGATTTTGTGACAAAGATACCTAGCCATTAGCAATCCGTACCGAGATATCGCACCCTTAGGTAGTATTTGCATCCCTCAACCTAAGTAGGGAATCCATCGCGTCAGACACATCTATCTCAGCCATACCATAATACATTAAAACTCCAAAATTCCAAGATCAATTCCTCGTAAAGCATGGTCCTTGACCAATTGCCAGATATAACACGGTATCCCTCCTCCCCTTCTTCAGCCCAGCCGCTTTCCACTCCCTCCCACTCTCCTCTAGATTTCTTTATTTTATTTTATTAACAAAACAGCCGACTGTTTACAGAGCAGCGAGTATGACCATGGCAGCAGCACCGAACAGGCTACCAGCCGTAGCCAAGGGAGCAGCAGCGTTTGTGCTCGTGGCGGAAGAGCCCGAAGCAGTAGTGGTCGTGCCAGAGCTAGACGGCGACGCGGTGGCAGTGCTGTTGCTGGAGGCGCTGTTCTTGTTGCAGACGACCTTGTCGGGGGTGGAGATGCCCTGGGATGAGCAGATCTGCTTGGCGTACTGGACAGCTGCGTCTTGGCCGGCCGGGTCACACGCGTCGGTCAAGCAGCACGCGATGCCGGAGAGGAAATCCTTGTTATTGCAGACGCAGGCGATGTCGAGCTGCGCACAGCCGGCGATTTTGCCTCCGGTGGTGTATTGGGTGATGCAGCTGGTCTGTGGAGAGTAGAGGAGGTGAAAGTTAGCGGATTTGATGCCATAGTTGGAGAAGAGAAGGGCTGGAGATGCGATTGATCGCTAAGAGTGGTTGGTGATGGTGTTTGTTGGGGAGGAGAGGGGGGCCAAAACCAATAATACATACCGCGCAAGAAGGGATGTTGGTCAGATCCTGAGCAGCAGCGCAAGCGGCCACGAGGGCAATGGAAAAGATTGAGTACTTCATTTTGATAGTTTTTTCTCGTTACGTTTGCTGAGAAGAGATGGCAATTGTCGTGGAAAGTAGAGGACAAAGAAGTGCGAACAAGCAGAAGAAGAGCATATGCTTGGTTTTAGATATACAATAGCTTCCTACCTAGCTTAATTTAAAAAGAAAAAGGCCCACAGGCACGAGCTCCCGAGACCAGGCCCGAGATCCAGACTGGTGCCCTGGAGAAGGGATGGAGGGAGAAACTCCGGCTCGGCAACCAAGCACCGGATCCATTCGACCTGGGGAAAATGGAGACCGACTGCCTAAAGCGGCTGTAGCGCATCACCCACGGCCAGGGCATGAATGGACGTGAATCTCCGCTGCTATCACGGTGGAGGCGCTAGCAGCTGAAAAGAAAAGCCTGTTTGGTGGCCCTCCCCCCCCCCTGGAGAAGCACCGAAGGCGACCCTGGCGTTAGTGGGAGAGCCCTGGAAAGAAACCTTGGGGGGAAGGGAAGACGAGACGATGGACGCTGACACGGCCCCATCTGCCCATCATCGTTTGGTTTGTTGGGCCAAAGAATTGATGGACGGCCTGCCGAAGACATGGATGCATGTGATTGAATAGATTCGCCTTATTTTTCCTCTATGCGTGTGGTGCCTGTTCATCTTTGCATTGTCAATGGAACTAGATTGGTAGCAGTATCAAATCACCGTTGGAGTCATTCAGTAATAATACCTAATACGTATGTACACATGTGTTGGGGGTCAATCAGCCAGCCAGCCAGCCAGCCAGCCAGTCAGTCAGGGGAGAGAGAGATTGTGCATGACCCATGGACAGATTGCCCCTGCCTGCACGCAAGGGGTGGAGCAGAAACTGCCCGCTCTGCGACACCGCCCGCTGATATGGTTGTACCGACTTTTCATCGCTGACTGGCATGGGACGACGAGCAAACTTGTCCTCGTTACCGCTGAATCTGCTCAAGATTTGCCCTGTCACTGCTGTTATTACTGCTGCTGCTGCTACCACCACCACCACCACCTAGGCACTGCTGAATGCTTGCGCCCGCGCATTCTTACTCGTACTCGCTTTTCCTATTCATCCAGTACATGTACTAGTACGACTGTCCTTCTTTGTCAATCTGAGTACTATCTAGGTAGATAATGGCTAGCTGGCTGTCAGACATCTATCCACAACCGCAGCGGCATGAATGGAGGAGGGTCTGTGCTGTCTACCCCCGCCCGCCGTCTGTATCTTCAACAGCTACTCCGGAAGAGACCGTCCCATAACTGCATATGATCCCGCTGTCAAAATTCAATGGGTTCATCACGTCTGCAGCGCCAAGGTCACCCACTTAAGTTAGTGAAGTGAAATCCGCGCAGCTCTGAACTCGACATCCGCAGCCCAAGCTCACGTCACTTCTAGCTGCTTGCATCCTAAATACCGAGCTACGTGTCCGGTTTGACATCTGACGGACGGAAAGCCCAACTTCTTTGTTCAAAAACATTTGCTTTCCGGGTTGTGAATCCAGTAAAACTGGCAATTGGATGAACTACCAGGTGTTGAAACGAGCCACACCCCCCCAAACCAGCCAGGGATCCAGCATTGTTTAAATGCTGTTATCGGAATCAAGCTACATCATATTATATTGGCTAATAAACGAAATAAAGTTTATAAAGTTGCTGGAATGTAATCAATGAAGCCGCCGCTGCCACCACCCTTTCTCTGTCTAATGTACGGAGTACATACACTAGATATTCAGAGGACGCTGAAGTCGGTCGACCCGAGGTGGGCCAAAGGGGGAAAAGACACAAAAGTAAAAACTGATGATCTGCACATACCCGCCATCCGCTTGCCGATCGTTTCTTCGATGCCTTCTTATGTAATTGGACTTCTCTTGGTCTGTTCTCTCCACAGCCATTTTCAATTCTTCGGCATCTGTAAACCGAGGCGATCAGAAGCGGAGGCAGGATTTATCTCCCCGTAAAATCTGCCAATCTGCCGAGACAGAACTTCCAATCTAAGCAGCGTCGTTGATCCTTCTGGCATTGGTTTATAATGTAGTCATATTAATTCAAAGGTGGGCTAATGGAGTGTGATCCATTTCACATTGCGGAACTCGGTTGAGAATCTCTTTTAAAGGCCGGTATAGGCGCCTTTGTTCCCTTGTACTGTGTCTCTTTACAAGGTTGAAAACGGCCACATCAACGGTTCGTCTGGACGCGCTACGACATACCTTGGTAGTTGTAGCACTGCGGCGTAGTGGCCATTGGTGACTGGCCTTTGACAGTAGGTATTAATACGTATGATGCCGTGTAGACGACCTATCTCGGTATTACACCTTTTTGCCTTGTTTCAGCAGATCCGACACTTTTGGTGGAAGCACCAAGGCGCTCCTGTCATTCCGCCGGTAAAAATCTACCAGCGCCATCGCTGTCGACTCTGGTATATCTTCATGAATAAAATGCCCAGCCTCTGGGTAAACTTGCAGAGCATATTTTCCTAAAAAAGTCAAACATCATCAGCGAACCCCATTTCATTTTCGACATACAACATTCGTGGTACTATATTGACCTACCTTGCATCTGTCCAATTGTCAACTCGGTATCTAGTCGATCAGTGCCAGCAAGTAACAGCAGTTTGCCGCCCCGTGCGCTCAGGAACTTTTTGCTGAGTCCTACAAACCAGTTTTCCCAGAATGGCTGTGTTGCAGCCAGATTAGTTCTCCATTTCCACGGCCTCGCTGCATCTTTGGCCTCGTCCCAGACAAGCAATGCTGGTACCGACGCCCTCGCCGACACAGCATTGCGGACTGTGCGTGTTCGGATATGCCAGTCGATGCCTGACTCTACCGTGGAAAAACCAGCAGGACGTGTGGAGAGATATGTATGCATGCTCTGGAGTGCATCCATCGCAGAGCCCTCAACAACATCAAGAACGGCGTACGCCAGCAAGGATGAGCCCAGTTTCCCCGTCATGGCTAGATCTGTCACTACAGCACCACCAAGTGAGTGCCCAACGAGAACTATAGGCGGCAGCTCTGACCAGGCCATCTGCTCCTTGGTGGCCTGGATCATGAAATAGAGGTCTGCAGATAGTGTCTCCAACCGTAGATCTAGCGTTTGGCCCTCAGCCCCAGATGTCGAGCCGTGCCCCCTGCAATCAACGGCGAGTACTCCCGCTGAAGGAAGTCGATTTCTAATTTCAGAACTTACCACCGCGAATGAAAGGCCCGACGACCCAGCGCCGTGATGCATGACATAGAGTGGTCCCTTGCCTACCGGTGAGTTGAGGTAGGCATGGTATGTTAACTCTAGGCTAGTCTCTGACTTTAGATGCAGCTCCCGCTCGAAGTAGGTAGTCCACGGAATCTGTTCCAACGTCCGGCCTCTTGCTACACTGTACATCGTCAGTATAGTTGTTTACCGGCTCTTGGGTCTCTCAGCTTGAACAAAGTACCCTTGAGGACGAGCGAAAAGCCTTTGGCTTGGGGTCGGGATAACAGTGCCAGTTGATGAGACTGAAGAGGCAGATGAGGAGTCGTCGTCCACGACCTCTGGCAGTTCCGGGACTTGATCCTCCTGAGCCTCTTCTAGCTCGTCAAAGGGCTCAGGGGCAAAGCCAAGTTTTGTTCTTGCCCATGCTCGTTGTAGATCACTCATGATAGGTGATATACCAGAGCCTAGGCACCAAGCAGAAAGTCAAGATGTCAACGGTCTCCCGCCATTCGCAAATGCGGGGGCCCTGGACAGAAGCTTTGAGGAGGCCGCTGTTACGTCGAACTGGCGATAGCGATGGTCGCTCGCAGCTCAGTATTGAGTCCAACGGTTTAGACTTGGGTTAAAGGTTAATTGGCGCTGTGGCGGCCGAGATGGTTGATTGATAATACCCATGGCATCATTAGAAAAAGCGAGGCTTGTGGGTATTGTGACGTCTGAGTTGGAGAAGTGGGGGCTCCTACACACTGTGCCTTCTACCTAATCCTGACATCTAAATACAGTTTATAACTATGTAGATGCACTGTATTCCAAACTGCGTCCATTCGACAGTTTGTCCTCGCTCCTAGAGATTAATCCACTGCTTACGCAGCCGTACTTAATATTTCTCCTTCTCTTGCGGTGTTTTATTTATAAGCAAGTGTATGAAGCTATCGCTCTAGGATATGCATATGATTGGTCCCAATTCTTACTTCTCATGGCTCCAAATTGTAGCGTCACCAACAGTCTGCGACATACCTAGGCACTTCTCACAACGGCAAGCAAAGACTGAGGGGGGAGTTGAGTCGGATATCGAGTTCTCGGTTGATGAGGGCGTGGGCTTGGACGGGGAATTCATTGGCAATACAGGACTATATGTGCCTATCTGCCAAGGTTGTTTACGTCCAGAGATCCAACTCAAATAGCGAGTCAAGTGAGAAACTTTCCAACCTCCCACTAGGAGTATGTTGATGCTTGTTTGAATGCCCCTTGTTTAGACGAGTTGGTGAAATTCCAGAATGTCACTTGCGGGCTATAAGGCGTCCATTTCCCCAGGATATTGATCGCCGATGATTATCATGGTGGCTGACGTAGCTGTCCGGCTATATCAGACTGCATATTCAAGTTCTATTAGTTTCTTATAGAACTCCGCTTCGGGGACTTTAACCGATTTAGCCTGTATCTTCCAGTTGAATAGGTTGTTGTGCTTTATGCTGATTCTGTAGTCATACTTGATATTTAGAGAAGTCGTTCACGGCCACATAGACTGCTCCGCGATGGTGACCGTCGTATCGACGGATAATCTGTTGACTACGCAATCACATAACTGCGCATAGGTATCCGGGAACGTTGTTACCGAATATGTAGAGTTCGCACTGAAAATGCAATCCCAAACCCATGGTGGCTCGTGGACGTCGCTTCTACTGGGAGCGGCTCAGGTTCCTCTGTCCAGAGTAGACTGCTAGATTGCTGTCTAGAACTATTGTTTGGCAACTCATGAAATTTTTAGATCTTATTTCCTGTTTCTATCTCAGTTCATTCAATGAGGCCGAATGTAAAAAATCCGGTCTCTTTGTTTGTAGAGGCAACTCACTGCAACTCACTGTCTGTCACGTGCCAGTTCTAAAACTTGTCGGCGCTAGGGTTTTTCCGGCGCCGAGAATGAAAGAGGTTTAAAAACTGT